>JBAMJV010008287.1:0-103660 GCA_037951105.1 Echinarachnius parma
CATATATAATGAACTCTGTGACCTTTGACCTTTGACCTCATGACCCCAAAATCTAATCAGATCATTGGCCCCCCAAGATACATACATGTACCAAGTTTGGTCAGAATCCATCAATCCGTTCTTGAGATAACGCGATCACGAGCTATTTTTGCATATATAATGAGCTCTGTGACCTTTGACCTTTGACCTCATGACCCCAAAATCTAATCAGATCATTGGCCCCCCAAGATACATACATGACCCAAGTTTGGTGAAAATCCGTCAATCGGTTCTTGAAATAACGCGATCACGAGAACGGGACGTACGTACGGACGTACGTACGGACGTACGGACGTACGTACGGACGTACGGACGTACGGACGGACGGACAACCCGAAAACATAATGCCTCCGGCTACTTCGTTGCGGAGGCATAAAAATGTACATACCTTTTCCCCTTTTCTCCTATCAAGGCAATCTCATTCACTAATCTGTTGGCATTGTGTACAATGTTAATATGATCATCCTATAAGCTCTCTTCTTTATCCACTTTCATTGTGATCTACAAAATTAACATGATCATCCTGTAAGAACTCTTCTTTATCTGTTTGCATTGTAATCTACATCGTTATAATAATAATATATAAATATTTATACAGCGCACTTATCTAAACAATTACTCAAGGCGCTACAACACTACAAACAAAACAAAGAACATTCAACAGTATTGTCTCTCTACAAAAACTTAGCAAGTATATTTATAGCGTAACAATTATATTTATAGCTTTGGGTAAATAACAAAGCCTTCAGATGCCGCTGGAAAGTTTCCAGGCACTGAACATTAGGAATGTCAATGGGTAACTTATTCCAAAGGACTAAGCACTCTTCCTTTTTCCGCAATGCATTTCAGGTATCATGAGCTACTCTTCATTGTTGACACATGCCAGGCAGTTTCTCTCTACAAGTACTTCTATTCTCCTAACATCATCGGCATCGGCAGCAGCCAAGTAGGAGAGGACTCACTCTCTGTAAGTTCAAAGTGATATTATTTTGTCTACAATTTTAAGGAATGTGTAACACTGGTAATAATTGATATTGCCTCCATTGCTAGACATATATTAATGAAGTAAAATACTAATGAAATCAACGTATCTACTAAAATTGCCAGTGTAATAAAATGATCATTGGTTAGGAGCCTTAGTTTTCCATCCTAGCAGAATCTTGGTAAGAGGCAAAGTGACATTGATATAGATTGAAATGAAAAAAATTCTATCATTTTCCAATAACCTCTGAAAACAAGTTTATTGTTTTGATTTAGAGAGCTATTGAACAATACATTTTGAAGGTAATGTTATACCGTTATTCATTGATTATATGTCACATTAAAGGAACTACAGCGTCTAGATGGCCTAATTTTCACAATTCGGCTCTCTATATGTATTTTTTCCCGGAGAAAAGAATTTGGCAGTCATTTCTCATGAAATCAATCAATTATGGGGTAATTAGTAAATATCTAATTGTCCTGGGAACGCCCCTTTTGAATCGGCAAAAGGTGACGTCAAACTGGCTGCTAAGTGAGATTTGGCATCAGAAAACTAGTCTTAAATCACTACTGTGTTTATTTTCATGGATTTTTTTCGGCAGACCTATGTTTCAAGTCATCAACTATGGAATAAGTGTCAAAGTACGTTTTATTCTTTAGGTCCTTTAAGTAGTACCATTTGATTCAGATGCAGATTTCAGTAATTATGTGAAAAAATTAGGTGTTAATGATACCGTTGATTAGTTGTAGGCTTGATAAAGAAGATGTCAAGAGTGATTCATTATAAAATTGTCTTTTTTTGCTTCTTTTTTGCAGCATCACCATGACCCTGCCATTGGTGTGTACATCATTGACCGCTACACATACTACCGTTCTGGAATTCCTGGAGAGGGTGACTCCTTCCAGTCAGAAGACACTCAATGACTTTGTAAGTACTTAATTTTTATTAAATACATTTTTATATTGAATCTAACTTCAAGGAATATAAATCTAACTTCAAGGAATATAAAAATCATGTCAAAAAAACAAAACAACAATGACCAAAATGAATGAGCAAGTGAACAATAGAATGATAAATGAGACGGATTCTATCTCTGGCAATCAAATCGATAATTGGTTCTTTTTAAGATTTTGATCTTTATTGTTAAAATGTGATAACAACATTTTAGTTTTTTTATTCAGTTTACGGTGTGTGTTAAACAGGCTTTTTTTAGTGTGACCCATGATAAGATCGACTTTGTTGACAGCGAACGCAATTTAAAAGTTTCTGCAGTGCAGCTACACATAACACAATAACTGTTTTATTCAAATTCTTCTTTTCACACAGTTCAAAGTGTGTCCACAAAGTGTGTGCAAGTCCACACCAGGGGTTCGAGCAGACCTATTCCAGCGCGACCCTAGGAAAGCTCTGGTGACGGATTTCTTTGGCAGTGTACGCAATGTAGAAGTATCAACTGCACACTTCAACTACACCGTCGATGTCGATGCCTTTGTACACGATGTCGACTCTGACCAAGAGCAGACGAGTGATGGCGAGGGACAGTCACTAGGATACGTCTCACAGTTCCCGGACAAAGAAGTTCTAAGCCCTTCAGATAGGGTGAGTACCAGCAACCTCATTCAGTCCTATTGAACCATGAGGTTCCTTGCTGCTTCTTGGGTGTTTGTAATTCTGTTATTCAGTAAAGGAACTTCTAAATGAAGTAAAAGTCATAGCCAATTTACTTTGTAATTTGTCATCTAAAGGAAACACAGGGGTGACATGGTAATAAAGTTTAGACATTTTATTGGGGGGATTTGTTTATTATTTATTTTGGCATGCTAATGAAATTTTTTTAAACAAAAGTCACACTAAGGATCTTGATAAATACATGGAAATTCTAATATCTGCACCCATTGAATTATAGTGATTGTTTATGAATAGAGCTTAAAAAGGAGTTATTTGCTCTACTTATGATGTTTACCCTTTCTCTTTTATCTTTTCCTTGAAATACAGGACCAATCGCAAGTCAAGTTTTCAGTGCCTTTCGTGATAGCGAGCAGTGTGTTCTTTGGTCTGGCAGGATAACCCTCTTCACAAGGACTCTGTCATGACCAAAGTGAAGAATATAATTCCATAATTTGCCCAGGAGATGGAACTTGGAAGAATGTCAGCAGCTCAGCATTGTTGGTTTTGCATGTGCCTTCCATAATGCGACTTAAAAGTTAACCATAATAGGCATACTTGGCATGCTGTCTACAGAGAATACATATGATATACAAGAATGGGTTAATGGCATAGTATGCAGGAAGGTCCATTTGCAAAGGGGGCGGGGGGGGGGGGGGGGGGGGTGGGGTGGCTGGGCAGCCTTCTAAAAATCTGAAGAAAAAAAAGAATACAGAAGTGTCCTTATGACTTGCCTCTGGAATTCACCAATTGGGATCCTACCCACTGACCAACTCACAGATATGCTTCTGCACTGTGGGGAGAAAGTACTACTCAAGAAGGATTCAAGATGGCTCAACTAATTTTGGATACCCCTAGTGGGAATCATTTCCCCCCATGTTTTAGTCAACATTATACACTAATTTGAATGCTTTTCTGTGTCCTGCAAAGGCATATGTATATACTAAGCACTTTAATCAACTTACACAAAGTGTCTTTCTTTATGATGTGCAATTATTTCTTCCTATTAGAGAATTAGCATTTTTGTAAGACCAAATCTGCCAATAGTTGCAAACAGATTTTAGTTATAAGTTATAGATGTTGTAATATTTTGCTAATCATTTTGTGTGTTTATGTATACATATTTGTGCATCTACTTAATGTGATTTCTTCAGTTCTGCTTGACAGATTTACATTTGACTTGGAATTATTGATTATGATTAATCTTGTGCATATATTCATAGTGTTGAATCAGTTCCAAACAGAACTAGCCACATAAACAAAGAAAGTTTACATATTGTATAAAGTTAGATTCAGGCATGATGTTGACCTTTAAAAAAGTCTGAAAGCAATGCCCCTTTAACTCCTGTATTTTCAAAGAAACACAAAGCCTTCCTCCTTGGTATACTTCTTTATATGCTAAGCTTAACAACAGTTTGGACTCCTAGACACCTAACCAGAAAAAGAGGGAGACAAAGCAGAAGATGGAGGGATCTTGTTTTTTTTCTCTGAAACAATAGGAACGAATAAATAAACGAAATTAATTACATTTCTTAAGAGAACAGCTACATGTAATAGGCTTTACAACAACAAAAATTTATTTTAAAGGGACTTAGTAACATTGTTGTCATGTGCAAAAAGTTATAAACGGTTGGTATAATGTATATTGTTATTATTTGATATGTCCACATGGTATTGTGTGAAAATTTCAAGTCAAATGGACGTTATATGGCCGAGTAATGAGCAAAAATGCAAAGTGATATTCACAAACTCATTGCACTCACTTTGTACACGTTTTTCGCGATCCGTTGGATCTTTTAACATCTGAACACTTCAATCGTAAATATCTTTTCAATGAAAGGGAAATTTTAAAAAGCGAAACCTGTCCCATGATTTTATGGTTAATACGAATACAACAAGGTATGAGGGAACTACTAGAATTCCAACTGGATTTTGAGGATTTGGACAATGTTACATGCAAGTCCCTTTAAAATATGAAATAGGCCTACCATGTACTGTTTCATTTTAAGGGTCATTTGACAGATTTGTATATGGCTGTATATCTGACCACTACAATGGCTACTGTACATGTAGTCTTGACAAAAGCCTAAGTGTTTTGAAAACAAAATTTGGATCTCCATTAACACCAATGCTGTTCAAAAAAAAAAAAAGGGAAAAAAAAGACAAATTAAAGATATATTAATACCTTATTCGCTGCTTGCGTATCCTCTTCAAGCACCTCATCTTCATCTGGGGACTCATACCTCAAAGGTTTTTTTTAATTATGTTTGTTCTCCTCTTTGGTCTTTGGTCTTCGTAGACGTGGACTCTTCAGAGGTCATGTCGTCACGAATCTTGAGTAGCTCGTAATCCAGCCGATCATCTGTAAAGACACAGGAATATTTTGATAAACTATTGCAGATTTTATGTGCTGTGTTTGTCTGCTCTGTCGATGATTTAACAGCACAAAATGGCATTGCTTGGCAGAGAATAGCTCAAGATATAACAAAAATGGAAAATTGGTGAAGAGGCCTTCCTCCTGCAGTAGAGTGAACTAGGCTGAAGAAGAAGAAGAATTTTTGTTCAGTCTCCCTCTGAGAAAATCAAGCCTGTTTTGATGCTGCCTGCATGTTGTCTGGGAGCACTTGGGAGCGTTCCTTGAAGGGGATTGACAATTTGTAATTGCCATCCTTGCACTGAACGGTCTCCGTCATTCCAATGTTCCAGGGCTCTCTTGTCATCCACTGACATGGTCTTTTCTTGGTCATGAAGGAACTCTATGCCTTCAACTTTCCAGAAGTTCTGGACTAATCCTTATGAAGGAGGTATGTCCATTGAAGTTACCTCTTCCTCTGTTGCTACCTCTGGAACCGGTGGCTGATTCAGGTTAACATTCACGTACTGAAAGCAGCTGGCATCTGAGAAAGTTTCGCTCAATGCTGCCGAAAGTTCTTGCAGAGAAGGCTTTGCAGTCATGGAGCGGGAACTCAATGGTGAGAATAAACGTCTTTTGCTCGTGTTTATTCCTTCAGCTTGCGCAGATGTAGCTGAAAAAAAGAAAAAACATTTGATTTAGATATACTGTGACATGTACCCTTACTGTAATATACATGTACTGACTAAATTCTAATATCCTCATTTTGGGAGCATTCTGGGCAGATTTGAGCAAAATAATCCTAATGTTCTTCAATCTTTTTGCATTTTTTTTTCCATCTTGACAAAAAAAAAATGTTGCCCTTATTAAGGAATAATTTCATCAAGTGTATAACTGTTATTGATTTATTCCAAATCATTACATTGTAAATTTAAATTAACATGACCATTTATACATATTAGAATTACAGACCAAGAAAAATAAAAACCTACCTTGTCGAGAAAATTGAGGCTTGCTCCAGGTCATGTCTTCTATCCGCTGCGGTTCTACGGACTGCTTGCCGGCGAATGCAGACCATCCACACTCACGTGCAGTACATGCTGGGTTGGTCAGCCCATTACGCCACGCGAAGTCGACTTTGAACAGAAGAGCAGCAACATGGTTGCAGGTTGAGCTGCATCTGTAATCAAAAGTTAAAACATAGCAAATAGAATCTAATTACGAATTCTTTTTTTTTTTACTAGTAGACAAACTATTTAATGAGGATAACAAAACAAATTACACACTGCGAATGAGATTTGTATTGCAATTTAATTTAATTTCCCCTAGACCTTATCAACCATTAAACCCAAGTTTCATGTGGAATATGCTATTACTTTGTCGGTGACATTTACATGTACTGATTGAGTCACATTGGCAACTGGCTTATTTTAGACAAATGTGCATATCACATCTGCGACTGTGAATTTAACTCACCCAGCAAAACAAGTACAGTGAGCGCTTTGTACCGCTCCATTCTCTTTCTCGACAGCAACCCACACACTATGGGGGATATCATGAACCCGCTGTGAAGGTGTACATTTGGCTCTCAGAAAGCAGAATTTGCTGTCAGGGGCGATGGCATGGTACTCAATCTCCTTCATCCATCCCGATGCGAAATAACTGTACCCTTTCTGATCTTTATAGTCAGAAATCAGTCTTTTCCGTAGCGGAACATCATCAATGTTCCGAAGAAAGGTACCAATCTCAAACGTCATGGTAGGTGGCCACTTGGTTACTGAGTCTGATTCAGACTCCCAATCTTGTAGTTCCTTTGGATCAGGTAAGTTTCCAAACGGAGTCTTTAGGAGGTCTTCATAATGCTGCTTCTTCTGCATGTCTGCTGCAGCTACTGATGTGCCTGGCGCCGAAAGCTCCGGCATCGTTTTCGCAGCAAACACTAGTGCTACGAGCTCTTCCTTACGGCCGCTCACAAAATTTTTGATAAAAACAACGATGAACAAAGATGCAAAACCGGTGGAAATTGAACGCTCGCTCGTACCGTGATCGATCGAATACGCAATACATATACATGTGTACACAGTATAGTACACACACACAGGCACCCGCGCGCGCGCACAGCTCACGTTTGTTTTGGCTTTCTTCATTCACCGATTTTTTGGGGAAAATGACCCCGCGACCTGTGACGTCACGCGAGCCCATTGTGTAATTACGAAAAGGCTTAGTACTGTAGGAAACATGCAACGCATATGTGCATTGCTCAGATACTGGGTACCCCAATTAGTGGAATATTAAAGTTGATGTACAGTCTACAAACAATATCTGCTAATGTTCAGCATACTTCAAACTGATGCCATGTGAAATTTCAGACCTACAGTGCCTTGCGTAAGAAAGTTACAATCAGTCACACACACCCTATGCACTTTGTTGAATATACTAATGGATACGCTCATAACGAACTGTCACGAAAAAAATGTCTCACAGAAACTCCCTTTATAGCAAGTGTTCCTAATGTTAGATTCAATCGAACTGTTTCGTATTTGTTTTGCAGTTATTCTCACAATTACCAATACATGGGACTTGTATCATTCCTAACGGTTTGGCTATGGATTACAATCTGTACTCTCTTTTGGTCAAGGACTGGCCTCTCTGCTCCTCCCTGCAGTTGGTTGCAAGTCACGATGCAGGATCGCATCTGGTGCATCGTAAACATCGAATTCATTATATTACAGATCAACTTTGATGCTGAATTGCTAGAATCAATGTATCAGATCTGAGCAGCGTTATGATTTTGTTCTTCCCATCAGACACAATGCCTTATGAGTGGCTTACCCGTAAAGGGAAACCTTGAATAGCATAAATTATTATCTTGTTAGAAAGTCATGAACCACTACTCTCGCGATATCGATAAATCACACTAAATAGCACTCCTCAAGAAAAGAGACAATGAGACAAACATTTGCTTTATTCACATGTAACATTTGATTGGGGTGAAAAATAAGATTTTTTCATTTAAAATCATTCTCAAGTCCACAGAAGTCGGAAGTGATTGTCAAAGTTGGTCCTCACAGCTTCTACTGGTCCCTGTGTGTGTCTTTGGTCCTGATCATAGAGCACTAGGATTCAGCCTCTGCGTTGAACTCTTCAAGTCCAGTACATGGAAACCCTGTTATAACGAGCTCGCTTATAACGAGGTACCGTTTATAACGAGGAGAATCCTTTGGTCCCGCTTGTTTTAACGTGCGTTTCAATGGCATAATGCTCCGCTTATAACGAGCTCGGTTATAGCGAGATTCCGGTTATAACTAGTACATTCTGCTCACGCATACTCAAAGAAAAACATAAGATATCGACCCGCTTATAACGAGGTATTTTGGCCTGCATGCCAACTCGTGAAACGTGCACACTTAGAGAAATTCTGAGGTTGTCTCGTTGAGGTTATTACAGTTGAGGGCGTTGACGTCGATGCCGCTGCCAGGTCTAACTGCACACGTGTCCACCGTCTCTTGAATCACTATGCCGTTGGTACAGTGAGTGGTGCCATGGCCAGAGAGCGTCTCTTCTTGAAGATCATTATTGTCCCAGCAAAATGTTCCAAAAACGTTTGGCTGACAGCTGCTGGGAAGTATCTGACTGCAGTTTGCAGCCACCTCGGCAATTGCTGTCTCATAAATCCTAATCATATATCCGTTGTCGTTGAGGTCCCAATATTCATAGTTTGAACTGGAAAATTTCCCAACGCTTAGCCAGCCCTGGCTTAGGCCTTAGATTCTAATCTTGCCCGATAATTTTTTGTTAAAAAGGGTAGGTTTGACCGTGTTTATAAACTGAGTCTGAGCTGAACCTGGACGTGGACCTGGTACACAATTAAATTTGTGCGCTGTGTATTTTAATTTCATACGTAGTAGGACTCGTACTACACTAGTGCTGTAGTCGATGTAGTACATACATTACAGCCATTGCATTACTAAATATGTTCAGTGTCCAATGTCAGAGTTCCACAGCTTGAAGTTCCAGCTCAGAGTCATAACTTTCCCCGATTGACCCCGGTGGAGCAACCATCGCAGGCCTGTTCCGCAAAATAGCATGTACCTTGTAGTACCAGGGAAAGTCCTGTAAAATGTCGGAGCCTGCCCCGGATGGGCCGACGTGGGCAAGGATCCGTTTATACTCTCTCTTTAAGGTGTTGACACGGTTCCTTATTGTTCCTTCTCCCTTGGACTCATACCTAGATCACACAGGCGGTGCTGTAATGACTCCCAAATATCTTTTTGATGAGTTGTTCTCCGCTCTATTGCATCTAGGATGTCCGGTTCTGACCAGACGGCGATGAGTGCCTCCGTCTCATCTTTTGTCCAGCTGCCTTTCTTCTTTTTGGTCTGCTAGGCTAGCAGGTAGTACCAACAAAACTTTGTCGGCCCTGGCTGCAATCGCTCCCACTTTGACCAACTCTTTAGGTGTGGCTTCTCATTTTGCCCCTGTGTTAAACTAATTTAAGACGAGCTTCCCCTACTTGATAATTCAGGTGTCGTTATCTGGTTCTCCTATCTTCAACCAGGATTTTGCCCCTGTGTTAGAACTCTTCAGGACAAGCATCCCCTCCTTGATAATGCAGGTGTCGTTGCCTGGTTTTCCTATCTTCAACCAGGATTTTGCCCCTGTGTTAGAACTCTTCAGGACAAGCTTCCCCTACTTGATAATGCAGGTGTCATCGCTTTACAGATAGCACATGCGAGGGTCTCACAGATATGCTTCACGTCTGCAAGGCTAGCAGGTAGCACCAACGACACTTTGTCGGCCCTGGCTGCAAATGCTCCCACTTTGACCAACTCTTTGAGTGTATCCTCAACGTCCAGTAGGGCATCCAGAGTGCTGCTGCTGCTGTGGCTGCCACTGGCTGGTCGTCTAATTATACACCTGTACCTTGATTATCTTGCACACAGGAACGGCAAATAAAAAGCGATCACAATTTGTTCAACTTCATTGCAGGGAACGCACTGCACTTGGTTGTCAATTGGAGCGCAACAGTGACAAGTACACGATTCATCGTTCATCATGCGATCCAGCTTGGCTTGGCTGGGGGGATTTGATAATTCAGGTGTCGTTGCCTGGTTCTCCTGTCTTCAACCTTTGTAGACATGGCGGATCTTCCATGGGGTCCCTTGACAACTATATATTTAACAATAGTTAACAATAATTAACAATAATTACCAATATAATTAACAACGATGGCGATTGTGCAGTCTTTTTGATCGGATGACCGGTTTGCTGCGACCGATCAATATCCGCTTTTGATACAGCTACTCCCAGATGCTTGCCTGCTATCTCACAGATGACGTCATCAGTGCACTCGCCGGTCTGCTCTGGTACTCCGAAGATTTGCAAACATTTCCGTCTGCTGTATTGTTCTAAATCTGTCACAGAATTCTGCAGGTTCTGAATGGTGTCGCATTGTACATCGAATGTGGTCTTCAGTTGGCCAATTTCTGCAGCTCGAACCATACGGCTGGGTTTTTCCTCGCACATAATGACGCATATCGCCATTGCTATTGTGATGTTCGTATTAACTAGAACAAAGGGAGTTTGCGTCGACTCCCCTCACGTCTCGGTTGTCCCGTCGTTCGTTTCTCTGCCTTTGTTGCCCTCGATGCTGGTACTGATTTTGATGCTGGTATTCCTGGTTTCGTCGTCCACGGCATCGGGAAGATCGAGAAAAGTGTCCTCTCTCGCCGCACTCTCGACATCGTTCGTTCGCCGCAGGACAAAAGTCCGTCTTGTGCACATATGTGCAATTAGGGCATGTGTCGGGGCTCGGCATCGCTGGTTTATCTCGCACCGTTGTCGCACAAAGTCCATTTGCGCAGTTGAAGTGCTGCTCTGGGAGGCTTGGAGCTGTGTCAATTGGTGAGCACTGCTCTCGGTGATATTGCAGATCGTCAGGCATTTCTGCAGATTTAAATCATCGACTTGTAGCCGTTTTCCCCGCAGCACTTGGCTGTGAATGCCGCACACAATCCTGTCTTTCAACAGTTCGTCCTCCAGGTCGTTAAATTCACAGTCCTTGATGAGAGCTTTCAATTCGTTGACGTAAACTCCAAAACTTTCACTACCTCGTTGGTTACCTGAATTAAACACGTATCTGTTTACTGACAGATTCTTCTTTGGCTGGCAATATGAGGCAAATTTCGCCTTCAAGGAGCTAACGTGTCCGATTTCGGTCGACGTAAAGCTGAACGTCTCAGCTATTTGCTGGGCTGTGGCTCCCGCCATGTGGAGAAATGTGGCATAGCGCACCGGTTCTCCTTTCGACGCAAGTTCCGTTGCCGTCTCATAAAAATCATATGCTCTCAGCCAACCTTTCCAATTTTTTGCAGCAAGCTTATGGGTCCTAGTTGCCTTAGTCCTGCCATGTTGCAAAACATGTTTGACTCCTGACACCATGTGATGTTCGTATTAACTAGAACAAAGGAGGCACGTCTGACTCGGTCAAGTTTTAGATGAGGAGTGTTAGTTTATTAAATATCAGGTGCTGCAGTAGGCGTGTTACATAATAGTTGATGTTACATTATAGATAGAGGGCGTTGTGCATATAAGTAATAGTACTAAGGGTTGACTGTAGACGGATATAAATACATCACAGGCTTCACAGCTATCACAGAGACGCATTCTTCTTCAGTCAAGATGCTCCGTGTAGACAAAGTGGTTGCTGTTGGGTTTATGAGCAAACCCGACGCCTTGTCGATCCCCCCCTCGATGCTCTTTCGAGCGCATTTGCCAATGAAATCCAATATGAGAGATTCCCATGCTGGTAGTTGTGGTAGTGGGAGTCCTTCCATCCTCTCCATTGCCCTCTTTCTCTCATGGTACGATTTCTTTGCTCTTGATTTCAAGTTCCCTTCCTTGTGATGACTTCCTTAACTTCCATTTTCATCTTATGTCTTTTGTCTTTTGTCCTGATCATAGAGCACTATGATGTAGCCTCTGCATTGAACTCTTCAATACAAGCATTGCCTCCTTGATAATGCAGGTGACATTGCTTGGTTCACCTTTCTTCAACCAGGATTAAGCCTCTGCGTTGAACAATTCAAGAAAACCATCTCTTCCTTGATTTGCAGACACCTTACCTTTACAATTAGAACATGCAAGGGTCTCGTCTACTTCGTCTGCTTCACGTCTACAAGGCTAGCAGGTAGCACCATAGACACTTTGTCGGCCCTGGCTGCATAGGCTCCCACTTTCACCAATTCTTTCAAAGTGTCCTCAAGGACATCCAGTGTGCTGTCATTGGTTGTGCAAAGTGTTTTTGGCATGTCTATGATATTCTACCCTATAGTTCTCTAACTATCTTATCGATGCTTGCAAGAGGCTTCTTATCCACTTCATCAGTGATTTTTTGCAAGCTTTGAATGGGAATGGGGCCTTGAAGTATTTTGTACCTATTTTTGAGAAGTCCGATAACACGCTCAATGTGAATACGAACAGAGGAAATCTTTCTTGATATTTCCACCTCTTCTGGCGACAGTTGTCTCTTACCCTTTGTAAATGAGGGTAAAAGCAAATTAACACCACATGCTGTGGCAAATTCATCCTGGAGGGTGAACCCCCGATCAGCAAGAATTTGGTCACCAGGCATATGAAATTCATAAGTCATGAAATTAGATTCTCTAACAACTCGGCCAACATACACTTTTGATACATAATTTATGTGTCCCAAAGGGCTACATGAAATAAATACTTTTACAGTGCAGTGATGTTTATAGTTACTCCAACACTGAGCCCTGGCCTTCAACTTCCTTGGTGCATCAATAAAGATCTCAAAACAATCAACTATTGATGTCAGTCTAGGAAATTTATTCTTAAACACTGGAGGAATTGTTCAAAAAATAAACTCGCGATTCTGGAACTTAATAAGAAATCCCAGCTTGGCATGCATGAGGTCAAGCCATTTCCAAAAGTAGTCAAAAGTTAAACCTTGGCGCAATTGAACAAGGGTCATAAAGAACTGTTCCTGGAGAGGCAAACTATCCTTGTTGATGCCACGTGCGGTTATAAATGTCTTCAGAAAAAGAAAGACCTGCATAAACACACACCATGACAAACCTGTCATCATCTTTCACTTTTTGTCATCATTCTCCACCGACTGTGATGATAAATTTGAAGCTAGTAGAGAGTCCTCCAGTCCTTTCACCTTTGTCCTTGCCTCATCCCGTTCACGACGTAACGCTTCCATCTCTAAAATCAAAGATTCTCGTTCAGTTGGCTGAAGCGGTACTTGAAAGACTGGAGGAGCTGGACCTGCTTCTTCTTCATCATCAACGTGTTCATCTGCTGCTTCCTCTTCTTCATGATCAAGAGGCACTGCGATGTCGATGACATCATCAGGGTGATCATCCAGTACATCCTCGACTTCATCTGGTTTCCGAGGTCTAAGATGAACTTCTTCGCCTAAGATTGGAGAAAAGAAAAGAAAAAGACCTTGTATTCTATCTGTGTAGTCATATTTTTCATAGCTATTATATTGGAAAAAAAAATTACTGCCTGAAAATATAAAGACTTTTAACTGTTTAAAATGAAATTTATTGGGTGTCTCATTCTTGTGAAATGAAAGGAGGTAAGGCTTGTAAATATTCACAATATAACCATACCATAAACTGTACACATGGAACTACGTATAAGTCTATAACAAAAAACAAGACAATATTCAGGGACAGGGTAAAACTAAAAGTAAAACTCTTTATTATAATTTGAACATACTCAAGAAAATACTACTCAACCAAATATTCTTACTGAATATTTTTCTAATCTAAAAGTATAAGTTGATTTTTAAGAATTTAACCAAATCTATTGATGCAATTATGACGTAAGCATAACTTTCTGGATGTAGCCAGTAAGTGTAAAAAAAAAATCTCACTTCGTCTCCTTTTTCTCTCTGCACGTTCATAGCGATCTAGCTTCCTCTTGGCAGGTGAACCACTTGATGGCGGGCGTTGCGGAAATATCGATGGAACGTAGTCTGGGTGGTCTTTGGAGTTGTGTTTAGCTCCTGAAAATATACAATAAAAGAATAAAGATAAACAACTTCAACTAAATACAACAGGGAATTTACACTTTAGAGTCTTTACCGCCACAGCTCCTCTGTCAGCCTCTGCACGCTCGATTCTTCCTGCGCGCACAACCAAACACTAACACACACAAAACCCTATCTTTATTGTATATTTTGGCATGCTGAACAAGCAGGAGGAAAGTGGTAAAAATGTGGCGAAAATTGCCGATTATTGTTGTTTTTAGAGCTCAATTTTCTCTGAAATATTTTAGGAACAAAAATTATCACTCATTTCTAAACATAAGAAGAGCAAATTATAAGTAAGTACCAGAGATGAAGTGAGAGGAACAAATGTAATTGTAATCTGATTTGGGTTCCCACAGCCGGCCAGTTTTCTCCTCCTGCGCCCGGCTAATCGCGGTCAACCAAGCTTGGCGTCTCGCTGGCCATCTCCATGTTGTGGGTTAATGTCAAGCTTATTGGGTATCTTATTGTTCCCTTCCTTGTGATGACTTCCTTAACTAGTGTGTCATCTCATCCTCAGAGAAATTGTCTCTCCTCTTTTGATGAATCGGAGATACTTTTGGCATTGTTATGATAATTTTAGTCTTCTTTTGAAGAGCTTCCATTTTCATCTTATGTCTTTTGTCTTTTGTCCTGATCATAGAGCACTAGGATGTAGCCTCTGCATTGAACACTTCAAGACAAGAATTGCCTCCTTGATAATGCAGGTGTCGTTGCTTGGTTTTCCTATCTTCAACCAGGATTTTGCCTCTGCGTTAAACTCTTCAAGACAAGCATCCCCTACTTGATAATGCAGGTGTCATTCTCCTATCTTCAACCAGGATTTTGCCTCTGCGTTAAACTCTTCAATACAAGCATCCCCTCCTTAATAATGCACTTGATAATGTACTTTTCACATGTTCTTCTTGTTTTTATTGATCACGTCTGCTAGGCTAGCAGGTAGCACCATAGACACTTTGTCAGCCCTGGCTGCATAGGCTCCCACTTTCACCAATTCTTTCAAAGTGTCCTCAACGTCGAGTAGGGCGTCCAGTGCGCTGTTGTTGGTTGTGCAAAGTGTTTTTGGCATGTCTAGGATACTCTACACCATACACATAAAATGCTGAAATCACTGCCAGGAGTCCTCCCTTGACTTCTCCATCTAGGAACAGCCAACTCCTCCCAACTTGGAGGGGATTCTCCGTGTACACTAGCGTCGGGCCTATCGGGTCCTTGTCAACCACGTAAACATCCTTTTCACCCAAAGCAAGGGGGATAAGAAGACGGCAGGCTGCTTCCTTCAGATCTTCTCTCTGTTTTTGTGTTTGGCAGCCTGTTGTTAGGTCAGCATGCTCTGCAAGCAGGTTTTTGCAGCTGGACAGCAGCTTGCAAAAGTCAAAAATCTTTTGCCCTGACTTCCGCAAACTATTTTCCAGCATTGTAGTCACTGCAACACGTGCATAGGCTCTTTCCTGCTCTTTCACAAGCTGATTTTCCAGCTTCAAGATAGGATATCTGTTGAGGCTCTCTCCGTTGAACTATTCAAGACAACCATCTTCTCTTTGAGAATGCACTTGATAACATACTTTTCTGATGTTCTTCTTATTTTTTCTTTGATCCTTTTTAGTTGCTGACATTCAGTCTGTAGTATCCTGAACTTGTTCTGCCATTGTGGTCTGCTTTGTTGCAGTCATATTATTAGTTGAGTTTATACTCTTTGGGTCGTCTGACAGATATGCTTCACGTCTGCAAGGCTAGCAGGTAGCACCATAGACACTTTGTCAGCCCTGGCTGCATAGGCTCCCACTTTCATCAATTCTTTCAAAGTGTCATCAACGTCGAGTAGGGCGTCTTGTGTGCTGTTGTTGTGGCTGCCACTGGCTGATCGTCTAATTATACACCTGTACCTTGATAATCTTGCACACAGGAATGGCAAATATTTCATTTAGAAATTCTCCTTTCTTCCTTTGTCTAAAAAGCAATCACAAATTGTTCAGCTGGGGGATTTTCAGCAGATGGGTCAAGATCCAGTTCATTGACCTTGTTTTGGTTTAATGGAATCTCTTCATCGACATCGAGCCAACACGAATATGATAAGGTGGGACTCAGCGTATATTAAATTGAATGTACTTGCCGAATTGTTACTTAGAAGTTCAGGTCATATTACGAGTCATAATTTGCAGATTTCTGGCTGTACATTTATCACACTCCAAGCGGTGCCTGGAACACACGTTTAGCTTGTTTCGCCTGTCTGGCAGTGAGAGCGGCTTCCGAACGCTTAGCTGCTATCCGTCGGGCTGCCTTCAATCGAGCCCGATGCGGCATGACATAGGAGGGAACGGGTGTCTTCCTTCTCTGGTCTCCCACACTTAAACTGACATTTCGTGGTGCACGGGCATTCCTCCCCTGGTGCTAATCTGTCTGTATCGGTGACTGACTGAATTCACCTACTTTCTCTCAACAATCCTTGAGGACATTCATTCCAAGGATCCCCTCTATTCCTCCTTGGCCTCCGCGACACAAGTGGTCTTTCAACACCAAGATAACTCGAGACTCTATGGTCTGACCTAAGGCACGAACATCGGCACGAACATCTGCTTCGAAACACCCAACATATGGGATATCGGCCCCACTTGCTGATATCAAGGCAAAAGGCCTGGGAACTTCCTGCAGAATGCATCCCTCAGGCTCCAGATGTTCTCGATAAAATGTCTCTCCAACAGTGGTCACCTGAGACCCTGGATCTAAGAGGCAGGTAACCTTCACAGTCCCTAATTCTACCTCGACAGAGAAACGGTTGCCCACGGCACGTGAAAGGAATTTCTGATTCCTGGTGTGGGACTCTGGCCTAACTTCCACCTGTGACATCCCAGCCCTTAAAGGTTAGTCTGGTCTGTTGCCTCTCTGCGCTTTGGGCATAGGTTCCATTGGGCCACTCCTGACATCCTGCCGAGTAAGCCAAGTTGTAACGGGTGCTAAGAGTAAGTGAGGGTGTCACACGCTCAATGCGTGAGACTTGGCAACCCTGATGTCTTTGCTGCTATCGAAATAAGCAAGAGTTGCATCCTTGCATATCTGGTCACGAAGGCTGTCGAAAGCATGCTGGTGTGACTGGGTCCAAGTGGAAACTGCACCTTCCTTCAGCAGCTCGGGTAGGCTGGAGGTCTGGGACGATAGGTTCGGGATGAAGGGACTCAGATACGTGACCATTCCTAGGAACTCACGAAGCTGCGCCTTGGTCTCTGGTGGGCTCATTGACTTGATGGCATCAACTTTCTTTGGGTCGGGATGAACCCCATTTGTTTGGGACCTTGATGGCACATTTTTCACTGTTGAACTGAAGTCTTCGTTCCTGGGCCACACGCATGAGGTTGTGGAGGTTTTGATCATGTTCTTCCTCTGTCTTTCCCGAAACGATAATGTCGTCGGTAATCCCCACGACACCCGGACATCCTTCAAGGATTTCATCTATTTGTGCTGGAAAACGTCCTGCGACATCGAGAGCCCGAACGGCATGCGGAGGTAACGGTAGCGTCCGAATGGACTGTTGAATGTTGTCATGAAAGAACTGTCCTCATCCAGCTTGATGGACCAGTAGCCATTCTTGGCATCCAGTTTGCTGAAATAGCGTGAGCCAGTGAGTCTGTGCGTGATTTCATTTGTTGTGATGGTTCGGTAGTGGCAACGTTGCACTGCGCGGTTCAAGTCTTTCGGATCCAAACAGATTCAGAGTTTTAGGGATGGTTCCGATCTGGACCAGGATGTGGTCTGCCCACAGAAACAGGACTTTCTTCCTCCAGCTTGATATCATAGTCTGGAAGGGATGCTTCATCATGGATCAAAACCATTATCTCTTTGGTGTGGAGGTACAGACGTATTTCCCTGTTACCCATTATGGCCCGAAAATTACCCAATGTGAATGGTTTTCTCTCTCCGACGATATCCAAATGGTCACCAACGACAGATTACAGATATCTCCCATACCAGGGCTGGCTCTGCCAGGAAAACCGTGCATTGCATGTACTGTATTACAGTCTCTGTTCACCTTGAGGTGAGTTCCTGTTACTTTTTTGGTCAGCTCCACATCTCCAGAGCCACACGTTGCTGAAATGGTGCCTTTGCTTTGGTGCCAGTCTTCCCAGACAAAGAAAAAGTAATAAAACACAAATAACAAAAGCCTCTGTATGCCTGAACCGTAATTATTTTGTTTACACATTCTTCTTTTCTTTAAAATAGAACTTTGTGACAAGAATGTAATGAGTTGTATCACTCCAGTACTGATACATAGTGGGGGGAATTGGGGGCTTCCCCTCCCCCCCCCCCCCCCACGCCCGAGATTTTCAAAATAGTGATTTTTGAGCAAGTGGATATTTTTGGCCAAAACTCCTCAGCCAAAACTCAGCCAAAACTCCTCAGCTTTCTTCCAAGCCCCCCCCCCCCCCCCCCCTTTGGTGCTCCTTTGCCTATGAATTGAGATAAAACCATTTGAATATATTTGTAAGTTCATGTAATTGATTCATTTTTCAACAACACTTTCTTACAACAACAACAATAATCTAATCTGGCTACGAGTGCTGCTCTCAATACAGCTTTCTCCAGACAAACTTTGGGGAAGTCTCCATGTTCTGTAATGCATCTTGGCTGATTATCTCGGAATCCATCTCCGACCCTCTTCCTCGTCTAAAAAACTATCGCAATTTCCAACTTCCCTGCAGCAAACGCACTGCACTTGGTTGTCAATAGGAGCACAAGAGCGACAAGTTCACCATTCATTAGTCTTCGAGAGCCCAGATGTGTTTAGCCTGTAGAGTCCCTCTCCTCCTAGTGTGCAGTCTTAATTTTGGTCGCTTGCTTGCCCATGTCTTGGACTTTTTTTATCCTTCAGGACCAATTGCATCCTTTGCTTTATTTATAAACAGCAAACCCTGAGAGGAGGTCGTTGGCTTTCCAGTTTAGTTATTGATATCTCATTGCTATAATCAGGACATGTATACGTGTATCATGCCTAACATTCTATGAAAGGTTTAATTGCAATATAGCTCACAAAACACATACAGTAATTCAGTAATCAATAAATTGGATCTAATCAACTCCTCATATGGCATGTGGGTACCAAGTTCATTGTCAATCTGTCAAGCATTTTCTAAGATACAGTTACTATGTATATGATAAGTGTAACATATGTCTTGTGTAATGCAGAAATGGCACTATAGTTTAAAAGATGTCCAATGGACAGTGGAATCTCATTATAATAAGGAGCTTTAAACCATGAAAATTACCTTGTTACATTCATAAAACTTTTCAAATTGTTGTAAGTGTCCAATTATTGTAACTAGAGGGCCAACAGCCAATCAGCATGGAGCATTGGAGTTGTTGCCATGGAAGTTATAATGATTGGACACTTAAAACAATTGGAAAAAGTTTTATGTAACAGGGCCTAGCTTGGACTACTGAAATTCCCTTTTTATTAAGAGGGTTGTGTATACCAGAGCTCTTTATAACAAGGTTCCATTGTACATGTTTGAACATTCCCGCAACTCACAAAATTATGCAAATACTGTATGAGGTTTTTTTTTCTATCTGTTTCTTCATTGTACTATTTTGTATATATTTGTTTGTTTTGAAGATTGTGGATAAATAAACTGAAAATTAAAACTTAAACCAACCCTTAATTGTATATGATTTCATGCAATGGATTAATAGATGTTTGATTGAATGATTTGTCTTCAACGAACTTGGATTGTCCTTACAGATTCTTCTTCTATTTGTATAGTTTGCCTCCTTCAAACTTGAAGATTCTTGCAAACTTTTGTAAGTGTGTATACCGTGTCGCGCATGGTACATAATCTTATTCTATATACAGTTTGGTAAAAAGCAGGTAGTCAAAGAGATGATGAAATACATACAATACAGTCACATAGAGTTCTCTTTTAAAAGAAGGCAAAGAAAATGGGATTCCAACGGGATTCGAACCCGAGACCTCCGGTTTGTTAGACCGGTGCTCTACCGACTGAGCTATAGAAAACCCTAGACGGTGCTCGTCCCAGAAACCCCTTAATTCTCTTTGCCAGAATGGTCAGAAGCTATTATAAACCTGACATAAACCCGAAGGATACAAATCAACTTGGGGATATATGCGAGGGATCGTAATATTAGCAAAGACGGTGATGATGAACGCTCAAAGGTGGGTCAAAGAAATGCCAGAAAAATACTGTAGGTTGAGGGGAGCAAAATCCTCATAAATTGTGCTATCCCTTTGGGTTAAAAGAATCATTGCTGAATAATCATCTGGGAAATTGAAGAAAAAAAAATTGATTGAGGAATAAGGACATCACGACAACGTGGAATCTGCATTATCATTATCATCATCATCATCATCATCATTACCATTATATAAGCAGCATTATCATTATCATCATCACCATCATCACCATCGTCGTCATCATCATCATCATCATTACCATTATATAAGCAACATTATCATTATCATTGTCATCGTCGTCATCATCATCATCATCATCATCATCATCATCATCATCATCATCATCATCAGTCGCAGCAGCATTATCATTATAATCATCATCAGCATCATCATCAGCATTATCATTATCATCATCTTCCCACCGTCATTGTAACATTCATATGTTTTACTCCTTATCTGTGATGGGTTCTTACTACTACTGTGCTTATTAATTGTAGAAGTAGAATGCAACACTGTAATATGTCTAAAAAAGAATGGTACAGTCGGAAACAATATTTTTGAGGTATGAAGGTAAAAATACATATTTAGTGTCATATTAAAGAAAAATAATCAGGCTTCCTGATGGTTTTTATTTCAGCTTAAATGGGTTTGTCAGTCGTGAGATATGGTCGTTTGTTTGCAGTACATGTACATCATAATCCACTTTGTGCAAATGTACGTTCTGTGTATTACATGACTTGCCAAAACGTAATTAGAGCTAAAAAGTGTGAATATATTAGGTAATTATCTAATTTA
Source organism: Echinarachnius parma (assembly GCA_037951105.1). NCBI lineage: Eukaryota > Metazoa > Echinodermata > Echinoidea > Clypeasteroida > Echinarachniidae > Echinarachnius > Echinarachnius parma. Next base: position 21,083 of record JBAMJV010008287.1, read on the forward strand.
CTAAATATATTGCTTAAATATGTTGGTACCATTGCCTAAATTTCATTTTAATGGATGTCACGCCTTTTGCTGAATCAACAGAGGCTTTACAAAATCTTCAAATATTCGTCTACGGAAGTAGTGTGTGTTTTTATTAAATATTACAATGAGAGTCTTGGCTTCATTTTAACATCAGTGATCCCTTGAGGAAAGACTTTAAAGTCTCAATATGAGAAAATAATTCCTTACAAATTTCTTTATCGATTCAAGTAACAGTAATAAGGCAAACGCCTTAAATTTTGCGACACCTTAAAGGGACAGTCCGCCTTTTGCAAGCCAAAACTTATAGGTTGCCATATAAACCTCAAATAGTATAGATCATGATTACGACTTGACAATATATTTTTGTGGAGTTATGATGACTTTACACGCTGGAATCGTCTCCCTAACCCGCTTGTTCGATCTGTTAACACTATCAGTACCTTTAAATCTCAACTAAAAACCCACCTGTATCCTAAGTTATAAGTTAATATCATGATTATTGAATTATGTTTTTATTCACACGTATTTACTTGGTTACCCTCTCTTTATTGTTTGTATAATTTGTAGGTTTGTATTTGTAATTATGATCTTGTTTTTTATTTATTTATTTTTTTAAAGCGCTTTGTATCATTTTTTTTTGGCAAAACGCGCTATATAAATGAAGTTATTATTATTATTATTATTATAGATTAATAAAACGCGGCGCGACGTTTTAATAACAGAATCTGTCTAGTTCCCTCTACGTTAGATTTTGAATAGTGTACGCGCTGTAAATTATTTGATGCGACAGAATAGGGCGGAGAGAATCATAGCAAAATATGTCCGGGCCTTTCCGCCACGCTACGGTTTCGTTCGGTACAGACACACGGGAGCGAGCGGCGGGGGTAAATTCGATTGCACCAGACAGATCGCTAGCTAGAGCTAGCTAGCTCGATCGAATCGCGCCAGCACTGTGTTACAGGGTTGCCAACTTTGAGCCAGAGGTGAGACATTGCGAGGGAGCGAAGCGACTGAGCGGGGGGAGGATGTAGCTTTTGCATTTTTGGACTTGAAATTGTGCAATCTGGTGCATACCTAGATAGGAAATTCGGGCTTAAGATTAACTGTATCTGGGTAAGCGTGTTATGATTTTATCGACCAGAAATTGTTAATATCTAGGGACAGGGTGGCCCAGAAAGAATGCAACACCTACGATCGTTAATTTCGTCAACACCATCCACCAAATGTTATTGTTTTTTGTTTGATTGGGTAGAACATTCTTTTTCCAACAAAATGATACCATGAGCATTGATTTTGGGTAAGGCGTTTGGATCCTATGGCCATTTTTCTGAGGCAATGTCGTTTCCTAAATTTGCTACTTTTTCGTCTCCAGCGATCCTCTGAACACTGAGACATTCTCGCCCCACGGCCTGCCATATAGCTGTACAGAAGAACCGCATGACTGCTCTCCCTTTGATAATGAAGACAATGTGAGCCATACCGTACGGGGTAATCGAGTACGCAACATCGCGCTGTTCAACAGGAGAGCAGTCATGCGGTTCTTCTGTACAGCTAATTATATGGCAGGCCGTGGGGCGAGAATGTCTCAGTGTTCAGAGGATCGCTGGAGACGAAAAAGTAGCAAATTAAGGAAACGACATTGCCTCAGAAAAATGGCCCTAGGATCCAAACGCCTTACCCAAAATCAATGCTCATGGTATCATTTTGTTGGAAAAAGAATGTTCTACCCAATCAAACATTGCATTCTTTCTGGGCCACCCTGTATAGAAAATATTCGAGACCGAGACCAGGGTCGGTCAAAATGTTCGAGGCCGAGACCAAGACCATTGGTTGAGAATCCTCTCAGCAGGGGGGGGGGGGGGGGGGGGGGGGTCTGTAGACAATTTTCAGAGCCGAGACCAAGTACCTTAAACATTTTCGAGACCGAGACCATGGTCGGTCAAAAATTGTCGAGGCAGTGACCAAGACCATTGGTTGAGAATCCTCTCGGAGGGGGGGGGGGGGGGGGGGGTGTTCGTTTAAAATTAGACCGGACCAGGATTCTTCGCAATTTCCGAGGCCGAGACCAGGTTCCTTCCAAATTTTCGAGGCCAAAAAGTGGTCGCGCGACCAGCTAAAATTGGGAAAAGGGGGGGGGGGGGGGGGTTCAAACCCCCCCAAACAGCCATTTTTTGGTCAAAGGGGGGGGGGGGGTGAACCCCCCCACCCCCCCCCCCCCCCCCCTGGGTACGCCTATGTTAAGGACTCTCGCTGCTTTGATCACGATCTGTGATGCCGCCTCAAAATCACTATGATGCGGTAGGAAAGTGATCGATTCACACAAATATTACTCTAGAAAGTACAATTTTATGTCTTTCAAATTGAAATTAATATGAGGTATTATGATAGTTTGGATAAAGATTATTATAGCTTCCCATGCAGAAACATGTTCAAATATTGGAGATACAAGGCAATAATCTTCGAATACAACTCTTTCTAAAATCCTGATTTCTCAAATTCCGCAAAAATCCTCAAGTCAAGTTTATGTTATCCATGCAGAAACATGTTCAAATATTGGAGATACAAGGCAATAATCTTCGAATACAACTCTTTCTAAAATCCTGATTTCTCAAATTCCGCAAAAATCCTCAAGTCAAGTTTATGTTATTCGTAAAACAATACATGAATAAGTTGTTCTTCCTTGTAACTTATATCTTATGAGCGGCCGATTGCGGCCATAGCAGAAACTTGATACATTTTTGCATGGAAAAAATTATTGTATTCCATTTGCTTGTCCTAATATGCAATGTATACACCACGTTATAGCTGGGATTATGGGTCATCAGCGAAAACTTTTAGACATCCATTGTCATTGCTTGACATTGCAGGAATTCAGAAATGCGCCTCATTGTCATAAAGCCTAAATGCATCTGTGGATGTACGCATAACTCGGTGGCGGCATCATAGTTCGAACAATAGGGTCTAGGTTTGAAGTATCTCCTTGTGTTTGAACCTCCTTGATTCTAGGCGATCAGAATCCTGAAGCAAGGTCAATTTGGAAGAACTCTATCCAGAAAACTTGCATTTCATGGAGATCTTACCATTTACCATTGTTAACCCTTCGAACATCAGTGGTGACGAATCTTATTGCACTCTAGCCATTATTACATCGTTATTATATCATAATTCTTTGTGAGAAGACAAAATGTATACAATGAATGTCCATTGCCATTTTCAGATACGAATATCTGCACAAATGGGTTTTTGTATATTCGTATAAAATCAGACATAATTCGAGATCCGCTGAAGGGAAATAGGTAAAACAAAGAGCGTCTGAAAGTACAACTCTTCCCCTTGAATATTGTATCGAATAACCTTAATAATTTTATTCTGACTGTACCATTCATTTTGAGACATACTGCAGGTTATTTCAGGTGCCATCCCACTACTAGGGGTCTGTCCTTTGGTCGCCCCGTTTATTACACACAAGCTATACAGGGTGGCCCCCAAAAAACGGAACGGGGCACTTCCCAAAATATAGTAACAAAATTATGTCCATCGGATAGGGTATCTTTTCCAATGAAAAACGAAACCAAGAACACTAACTTTGGTCATGTAGTTTTTGTTTTAGGGCGCTGTGAGTGACACCATGTCAGGTTCCCATTTTTGTAAATTTTTACCAAGTCAATGCCTGATAAATCGCACTTACTGCCCGTCATAGTATCGAGCAGCTATGCCCATTATCTTGGCACACAGCTGAATGCACACTAACAATGGCGCGCGTTTTGCTCTTTGTTCGATGCTATGAAGTGCTATGTAAGTGCGATTTTTCAGACACTGACTTGGTACAAATTGACAAAAATGGGAACCCGACATGGTGTCACTCACAGCGCCCTAAAACAAAAACTACATGACCAAAATTAGTGTTCTTGGTTTCGTTTTTCATTGGAAAAGACACCCCATCCGAAGGACATAATCATTTTGTTACTATATTTTGGAAAGTGCCCCGTTCCGTTTTTTTGGGCCATCCTGTATGGTAAATCGCCAAGAGGTATATTAACCTCTAGCTCTTACAATCATCATCTTCATTAGCATCGCCACCATCACTCTCATCGTCTCCTCCTTCTTCTTCGTCATCATCATCATCATCATCATCATCATCATCATCATCATCATCATCATCATCACCATCACAATCACAATCATCGTCATATAATCCTTATCAACACCATCTTCCTGATAGCACCATCGTCCTCATCACCATCATCATCATCATCACCACCATCACCAATTCACCAGTTAATATGCTAGCAGTTCAGTCGAACTAACAACAGAAAGCTGTGCTAAAAACAAATTGTTTTGTTATAACGAGAAACACTTTCATTATGTTAGATTATGGACTCATTATAGGAAGGACATGAATCACAGTGATGAAAAATTTGTTGGTTGTAGACATCGTTTATTAACTTATTTCTAACATGAAAAAGTTGTGCGATTTCCATCTATTCTATTTGACATCAGATAAAAACAAACTTCACAATACATGCATCATAGCACAACATAATGGAAAATTATCTAAATACAATATCGAATAAATTTGATAGTGAAGCTAAAGAATGTTTATGCTACACATGCAATTATATAAAACAAAGTAATTTAATTCGTGATCTGTGACTGTACGCATATTGTGTTTTAATTAGTACACATTTTGTTTTACACATGATATAAATTCATAATAGTATGATAATAATAATGATGATGATGATAATAATAATAATTAAAAAAAAAATAATAATAATAATAATAACACAGTGATGAAAAATGTGTTGGTTGTAGACATCGTTTATTAAAGGGGACCACCAGGCAAAGGACAACACATTATTATATGTTTTGGTACCGTTTTGTGATATCAAATAGATACCCAACATTTTGCAAAGGGTTGTGTAATTCATAAACAAAGCAATTAATTTCCACCACTTACGGAACCACTGCTATTTCCTGGTTCCATACGGGCCAAGCATTTGCGAGTGCGCCAATGCTTTCACGCGTACGTCAATAGATTCCCGGATGATTCATTCGCTCTGCTCAGTGCGCTCTGGCTCTGCACGCATATAGTCTACGCAATTCAGACCGCATGAACGCATGGTTGAGAATGGGGATGCGTTTTCCAATTATATATTTTTTTCTGAAAACATATTTTTGTGAACTTGTTGAAGGAATGGAATACTAAAGATGGTACCTTTCTATAATAAGAATATTATTTTTGGGTGGTGGTACCCTTTAACTTATTTCTAACATGAAAAAGTTGTGCGATTTCCATCTATTCTTTTTGACATCAGATAAAAACAAACTGCAAAATACATGCATCATAACACAACATAATGGAAAATTATATAAATACAATATCGAATAAATTTGATAGTGAAACTAAAGAATGTTTATGCTACACATGCAATTATATAAAACAAAGTAATTTAATTCGTGATCTGTGACTGTACGCATATTGTGTTTTAATTAGTACACATTTTGTTTTACACATGATATAAATTCAAAATAGTATGATAATAATAATGATGATGATGATAATAATAATAATAAAAATAAAAATAATAATAATAACACAGTGATGAAAAATTTGTTGGTTGTAGACATCGTTTATTAACTTATTTCTAACATGAAAAAGTTGTGCGATTTCCATCTATTCTATTTGACATCAGATAAAAACAAACTTCACAATACATGCATCATAACACAACATAGTGGAAAATTATCTAAATACATGTACAATATCGAATAAATTTGATAGTGAAGCTAAAGAATGTTTATGCTACACATGCAATTATATAAAACAAAGTAATTTAATTCGTGATCTGTGACTGTACGCATATTGTGTTTTAATTAGTACACATTTTGTTTTACACATGATATCAATTCATAATAGTATGATATAATAATGATGATGATGATAATAATAATAATACAAATACAAATAATAATAATAATAACACAGTGATGAACAATTTGTTGGTTGTAGACATCGTTTATTAACTTATTTCTAACATGAAAAAGTTGTGCGATTTCCATCTATTCTATTTGACATCAGATAAAAACAAACTTCACAATACATGCATCATAACACAACATAGTGGAAAATTATCTAAATACATGTACAATATCGAATAAATTTGATAGTGAAGCTAAAGAATGTTTATGCTACACATGCAATTATATAAAACAAAGTAATTTAATTCGTGATCTGTGACTGTACGCATATTGTGTTTTAATTAGTACACATTTTGTTTTACACATGATATTAATTCATAATAGTATGATATAATAATGATGATGATGATAATAATAATAATACAAATAAAAATAATAATAATAATAACACAGTGATGAACAATTTGTTGGTTGTAGACATCGTTTATTAACTTATTTCTAACATGAAAAAGTTGTGCGATTTCCATCTATTCTATTTGACATCAGATAAAAACAAACTTCACAATACATGCATCATAACACAACATAATGGAAAATTATCTAAATACATGTACAATATCGAATAAATTTGATAGTGAAGCTAAAGAATGTTTATGCTACACATGCAATTATATAAAACAAAGTAATTTAATTCGTGATCTGTGACTGTACGCATATTGTGTTTTAATTAGTACACATTTTGTTTTACACATGATATCAATTCATAATAGTATGATATAATAATGATGATGATGATAATAATAATAATACAAATAAAAATAATAATAATAATAACACAGTGATGAACAATTTGTTGGTTGTAGACATCGTTTATTAACTTATTTCTAACATGAAAAAGTTGTGCGATTTCCATCTATTCTATTTGACATCAGATAAAAACAAACTTCACAATACATGCATCATAACACAACATAATGGAAAATTATCTAAATACAATATCGAATAAATTTGATAGTGAAGCTAAAGAATGTTTATGCTACACATGCAATTATATAAAACAACGTAATTTAATTCGTGATCTGTGACTGTACGCATATTGTGTTTTAATTAGTACACATTTTGTTTTACACATGATATAAATTCATAATAGTATGATAATAATAATGAAGATGATGATAATAATAATAATAAAAATAAAAATAATAATAATAATAATGATAACACAGTGATGAAAAATTTGTTGGTGGTAGACATCGTTTATTAAAGTCATACCTGTAAAGTGTCCAAATCCACAAAAAATACATGGAGCTTCCTCGTTTCTCTTCTACCGTGTTGTTTAGCTTATGGTAAGAGAAGAATAAAATAGGGTTGGATTTTTTCAAATGTCCCTTTAGTATGAAGATAATTATCATTGAAAATCATTATTTGAAACACGTTAATTAACGCAATTGAAAAAAGTACAATTGTCCTAGCTAAATATGTCCGAGCTAGCACGCGTGGGAAACATTCCAGACGCTACTGAACTTTGATCCAACGTACGTGCGCAAATTCCATGAATTCTGTACAGTAATCATACACGAGTGCGGATATCGTCCACGGCTGATTGTGACTGCTACAAATCCATGACAGGCCATCAGTATTCGGTGATAAAATATGAACTCAATATTCGTTTTTTTTCACTAGGTAAACAGTGTTCGTTTTCTTTCAAACTTTCACAAATCTTTCAATTGTATTTTACAATGATATGGATGTAGGATTGAAGTCTCAAATGTCATTTTGTGCAATATCTGACACTTTACAGGTATCACTTTAACTTATTTCTAACATGAAAAAGTTGTGCGATTTCCATCTATTCTATTTGACATCAGATAAAAACAAACTTCACAATACATGCATCATAACACAACATAATGGAAAATTATCTAAATACAATATCGAATAAATTTGATAGTGAAACTAAAGAATGTTTATGCTACACATGCAATTATATAAAACAAAGTAATTTAATTCGTGATCTGTGATTGTACGCATATTGTGTTTTAATTAGAACACATTTTGTTTTACACATTATGATATAAATTAATAGTAGTATGATATAATAATGATGATGATAATAATAATAATAATAAACATAATACTAATAATACTAATAATAATAACAATAATAATAATAATAATAATAAGTAATAATAATAATCATAATTCTAACACACATATCACAAGTGTTTGTATGCGCTTTAAAGGGATCTAGTATACATTGTCCAAATTCGCCAAATCCAATTGGAATTCTAGCGGTTCCCTCATTATTATACTATGTTGTATTAGTATTAACAATTAATATAATCATGGGACAGATTTCGGTTAAACTATCCACTGGATAATCGTAACCGTGTACAAAGTCAGTGCAATGAATTAGTGAATATCACTTCGCATGTTTGCTCATTACTCGGCCATATATAACGTCTATTTAATATGAAATGTTCACACAATACGTGGACATAGTTATCAGATAACAATATATACATCGTATCAACCTTTCATCACTTTTTGCACATGCCAACAAAGTTACTAGATACATTTAAAGAAAGGAAATTTCAGCATAAAATGTCACATGAATTTAAATAAATTTAAATAATAGTAATACCCACTATTATAATAGGTCTTATGACAAGGTGCCGTTATCTCTACTGCCAACATGAATACAAAAGGGCGCGAATGCAGCACGTTTTGTGATTAATCTAACCATACCGTGGGGGACAATTAAGGTGCCTCATCTTATTGCCCTGTTTCAAGCTTGCCCAAAAGGCAAGTCCAACCAAGCTCATTACTCACAAGGGCTCTAATATTAGATATACGTAAGCCTATAACCCTACCAAACAATACTGCTTTTGCCTCCCATATGCACATTTAATATATTCAGAAACAACACCTAGCTTCCACCTTGTCAAAAACAAGTATCAATACAATAAATAGCCAGATAATTCAGATGTACGCATCAGTTGTCAGAAATAACTAACTCTAAATATGGTTGTCTTCGATAAATATGAGGACTTCCCGAGATGTTAAGTGAACTTGAGCCAGACCCCGAGCCAGACGCAGTCCAAGTGGAACAACTGCATGGTGGAACAGAGACTGATTTTAATCGTCTACATTAGAAGAATCCTAGTCACAACACTGCAACTGTTTGTCGTAAGCGGCAGGGACATGCGGTTGTAATTTTGTGCTGCTGCGGCGGGCATGGTTGCAACATCATAGGAGGCCTTTGGCCAAGAGACTGATGACCAGGCATATTAACAGGGCGATGGGCACCTCGGGCAGATCTGTATCCCTGGGAGATGTCAGACGAGCAAACAGTAGAGCCGCCATCGGGTTGGAGATACATGGTGAAGTTTTTCCAGCATTAATGATAAGATCTCGATGGCTTGATAGATTGAAGGTATTTTCTAATTGGATGACGTTGACGTTATTTTTTTTCCCAAGATCAACAAAAGGGACAACATTTGCTACTTGTACTCGACCGAAGCGTGTGTATAACTCCACGTATGATATGATTACTCGTACCCGATTAAATATCAAGTTGATTAGGTTAATAAATATCTTGATCGTATTGGAGCAGGCTGCACATGACGAATAAAACGTAAACAAATGCAGAACATGATTCCGATTATCTCCGAGCAGTTTACGAAATAAACCAAAGTTTTCAAGGAGATGACAGATTATTCTTTCTTCCGCGTGTTGCACCGTACCATCGGGACGCTTACGGGATGTTGCGGCCACGAATCGCTGGGAGTGGGAGTGCAGGCCACCATCAGCAAACCAGCCCCCAACTAAAATCTTATTTTCTTCATCGATTCCCGCATAATCGACTGACAGCGCTGCAAACTGACGTCGTCTTGGATTTATCGGCGTGTCGAATTCTCGTTGAAACGTGCTGTAAAGCCTTTTGGAGTAATCCAAGTCCTTTTGGGTCAAATTCAAATCCATATTGAAAACTTTCAGTGTAAGCTGCTTCTAATACCAAGTCCAAGTTTTTTTTTTAAATAATGAACAGCGAGTGGATTTACAACCGAATTTATACCCGGTGTATACATGATTTCGAAATTCCCCCACTACCGTAATATATCATTGCAACATCCCAGGCATCCTATTCAATACGTTGCAGTAATGTTGCACATAATCTTTGCTATTGTATTGGAAATTCTGTGTAAATAAATCCAGGTTAATTTTGGATGTTCAAATATCAAAGATCAAACTTGCAATGAACACAAATCATATTTTAGAGTGCGGCTGGGGAATTTCGACAGCTGATAATAATACGAGGATTTGTTTAAAGGGATAGTTGAGTTTTGGTAAAGAGGGCACTTCACAAAATATTTTGTTGTGAGATAATGAAAAACTGACTGTCAAATTCGAAAGAACATACAATTGTAATGACAGAATAAACTTTAATTGATCAAAATCGGTTCAGAAACGGCTAAAATATCCATAAACGTATTTTTATTCAAAAGTTCTCCGCCAGGGGACATTTTGACTTTTTACGAAAAAAAAAAAAAAAATGCTTATAGACTACTTTGAAAAAAATCTAAATAGGTTTTTAAAAAGTTGTTGATGATATCTCTATTGAATCATTATTTTAACAAAATATCAAATGCACAATTTTGTATGAAAAATGGCTAAAACCAATGAGTTTTTTAGAGAGCGCCCTCTTGAGTTGTAACGGCTCTTTTTTAATGATAACAGGGGTTTTACTTCGTCGTCTAATTGTAATTGTGTATACTTTTCGAGCATGGTGGAGTTATAACTATTAGTTTGTATAGGGTAATGGTGCAGGTTTTGGTTACTATTGACAAATACTCAACTATCCCTTTAATCTACGTATAACATTATGCGTCTGAATCCGCGAAACTTACAACTTACAGCCCGAGCAGCAAGACCACTGGTTTAGTTATGTAAGCGGGGGTGGGGGGGGGGGGGGGGGGGGTCGACAAGACCAATTGTTGCCCGAGGCCACTGGTTCAGATGGCCGAGACCGATAAAACGTGGATCCAAGGCCGTTAAAAAGAGGAACTTCCTGAGATTCTTTTTTTTTTTTTTTTTTTTTTTTTTTTTTGGGGGGGGGGGGGGGGGGGGTCGCGTACGCACCCAACGCACCCCCCACCCCCCCCCCCCCCTTGGCTACGGGCCTGCCCATAGACCAAATCAACGGCTCTAGTACAGGAGCACGCGGACACATCCCATGAAATGCACCTCGCTCGCTACTGCATTGCCATAATAAACGCTTTATAAGCTCACTCAAAAGATCAACAATATCATACCTTTTAAGGTCCATCTTGAGAGTGCTAGAATACACAAATCCTAAGGCTTCCGGACACCCGCAAAAGCATTAAAGGGTCCCTGTTAGTGTATCTCACAAGTTTGAATCTTTTTGCAAAAGACGTACATTTAACTTACATGATTCAAATTGATAGTTGTATCCCTTATTAAGAAACTTCTTTGATTTCAAGTGCTAATATCAACAAGCTTTCGGGGCTGATGTGCCCCCTATATGCCACTGTTATAATTTAGACCCTTAAAGGGACTTAGTAACATTGTCCAAATCCTCAAAATAAAATGTTCATTCTAGCGGTTCCCTCATACCTTGTTGTATTCGTATTAACAATCAAATCACGGGACAGGTTTCGGTGTTTCAAATTTCCCTTTCGTTACAAAGATATGTACGATCGAAGTATTCAGATAAGAAAAACTCCGGGCGAGTTTTTCTTCTGTGTACAAAGTGAGTGCAGTGAGTTATTGAATATCACTTTGCATTTTCGCTCATTACTTGGCCATGCAATGTCCATTTGACTTGAAATGTTCACACAATACCCTGTCGACATATGAGATAACAATAATATACATTGCATCAACCATTCATCACTTTTTGCACATGTCAACAAAGTTACTAGATCCCTTTAATTGACCACCTGTACTCTATCATTCATATACATGATTTCGAAATTCCCCGACTAAAATATAATTGCAACATCCCTTCTTCTGAATCATTACGTTGCAGTAATGTTGCACATAATCTGTTCTGTTATCGGAAATTCCGTGTAAATAAATCCAAGTTAATTGTGGATGTTCAGTCAAAGATCAAACTTGCAATGAACACATATCATATCTTAGAGGGCTGCTGGGGAATTTCGACAGCTGATAAGGTTTGTTTAGAATCTGCGAAACTTAATTAAAACTCAAGTGGTTCTCACATGTTGTATTTCTATAACCAAAAGAAGCGTGAACATGTTTCGGTTAAAAACATTTCGGAATGTTTTGGGCGAATTCTTAAACGCACATAAATGAAACGGTGTTATATTTATAATTATACCCTTATCTTTAGAACACCGACACCGAAAATAAAATAATCTAAAATAATCGATCGTTCAATTCTGTCTTCAAGTGATAAACTCAAACCAAATTGGAATATCATTAACAAATTGATTTTTAAAGGTATAGTTGGGCATTGATAAAACTTAACTTTAGTAACCAAAACCGGCAACATTACGGTACAAAGTAATTATAGTTATAACTTCACCTTGCTCGAAAAATATACACAGTTACAAACGACTAAGTAAAGCCCCTGTTATCATTAAAAAAGAGCCGTTACAACTCAAGAGGGCGCTATTTAAAAAAAATCATTGGTTTTAGCCTTTTTTTCAAACAAAATTGTGCATTTAATGTTTGTTAAAATAATGATTCAATAGAGATAATCATCAACGACTTTTTAAAAACCTATTCTGATTTTTTTCAAAGTAGTCTTCGAGCATTTTTTGAACTTTTTCTAAAAAGTCTAAATATCGCCCGGTGATTGCCGGTGAATACCTTTTTGACTCGATAAAAATATATTTATGGATATTTCAGCCATTTCTGAACCGAATTTGATCAAATAAAGTTTATTCTGTCATTGAAATTGTATGTTCTTTCGAATTTGACAGTCAGTTTTTCATTATCTCACAAAAAAATATCGGGGGGCACTTCGGGAAATACCAATACTCAACACTACCTTTAAGTTGGATAGGCGGAGCTGTATCGTGTGCATGTAATACTATATACTGGTCGAGAAAAGGCATGTCGTTTGTCTAATTCATGTGTCATTTGGTTGAAAACAAAGAGTAAGAAATTGCCAATTTACATTGATTCAAATTGATATAGTTATATCCCTTATAAAACATCTTTGATTTCATAAGTGCTAATATCAACAAGCTTTCGTGGCTGAAGTGCCCCCTATATGCCACTGTTAAAAGGCCATTTGACCACCTGTATACTTTCATTCATATGATTTCGAAATTCCCCGACTAAAATATCATTGCAACATCCCATCTTCTGAATCATTACGTTGCAGTAATGTTGCACATAATCTTTTCTGTTGGATCGGAAATTTCGTTTAAATAAATCCAGGTTAATTTTGGATGTTCAAATATCAAAGATCAAACTTGCGATAGATCAGCTAGAGCACTAGCTTTTAGAGGGCTGCTGGGGAATTCGACAGCTCTTCGACGCCTCTGTTGTAGGCTAATTTCAATATTATGTTTACTATAGTTGGGCTTTTTAAATACTGCAAGTCTTCTAATTTATTCTATATCATGCATAATATACTTTCTGTAACAATTAAAGCTTGCCACTGACAGCCAATAATCCCGGGGGGGGGGGGGGGGGGGGGCACTCGAATTATTTTTTGACGGGGTTGTGCCTCACGGAACTCTGAAATGGGGGTCTGAAGAGCTGACTACAAGCACAAAATATAGGGTCTTTGGAGCTACAAAAACCCTGAAATAGGAGTTAAGGGGTCTATAAGGAGCAGACTAACACTACAAAATACATAGACTTGGAGCTACCAAAGACCTACGGAAACCCTCAACAAGGCTCAAATGGTGGTCCAAGGAGCTGAACTAGAAGAGAATAATGGACTTGGCGCTAGTCAAATACATAGCCAGGTCATTCCGGGGGTCTATGGAGCCGAACTAGAAGAAGAATAATGGACTTGGCGCTACTCAACTACCTAGCCAAGTCATTCCGGGGGTCTGTGGAGCGGCAATTTTTGAAAATCGGGTATCTTTAGAGCTGCGATCGGGTGTGAAAACGGGGTTCTTTTAAGCGGCACATACCCGTCTTACATTATACATGAGTGCCCCCCCCCCCCCCCGGGCCAATAATTTGCCGTAAATGGACAACTAAAGCAAACTACTGTACGTTTATTTTATTATTGATGGCTATGGTGGCGTGTATTACCTAAATGCAGAGATGATACTAGCGCTAACTTCAGCTTCAGCAAGACTTCACGGCACGTGACCAATTCGGGGACGGGATTTCCACCGCAATGCATGGGATTTCCCCGCCCCTTCTCTCCTTTGTTTACACACAATGCACACGCACTGCCCTGATGAGCTGCCTGGATCTGGATATTTAGTCGTATCTCCAGCCACGCTCGATCTTGAAAATTGAACAGATCCATCTGGCCGGATGGAACAACACTCACTGCGTCATTTATCAGAGACTGCAAAAAGGACACAGCCCAGCCGTTTTGTTCTTCTCTTCTATCGTTTTGTAGAGTTTCCCAGGCCAGGCATTAATCGCGTCTAGGACTAGGTAATCAATCATCTGATCATGAGCGAACAGGAAACGGTTGCGGACGGGGAACCTACGGCCAAAAGAGCAAAGGAGCAGCAGCCGCTTCATTCGGACAGTGTTGAAGACAACACGTCGGCAGCCAATTTCAGGCAGTTCAAGATTCGACATTTTCATCTGGAGTTGAAAATTGACTTTGATGCGAAGTCCATTGTGGGCAAAGAGCTGATTGATATCCAGTGTCTCAAGAAGTGTGAAAAGAGTAAGTATGTACACAATTCATAAACATGATTGTTAAATTGGCCTGATACTATCTAGTATCAGGAGTGATACTTGATAATCACTGTCCCACTGCACTGGCACTGATCAGATTATTGATAATAAATGCGAGTTTGTTTTCAATTGTATGGAATTTGATATGCAGTCTGTATGCACATCTACTAGTAAATAGGTCCAGTTAACTGGACCATTTACACGCAACATATAGGAAAAAGCGTTGCATCGACATACCCAGCTGATGCCATCTACCGACAAGAAATCGCGCAGGAAGCTTGCTCTTGAATACTAGTGCATGAGTATTCAGACGCGTCCGTTTGCGCTCTCAATCCCGGAGTGTTCGCTTCGCCGCCTGCGTAGCGCAGCTCGCTCGCCGCCGCGACGAAACACGTGTTATTCTATGAGAGACCGATCTTCTTTGCGATGGGATATTATAGCGCGGGGTGGGCGTGCACGCTTCGGACGTAATAATCGATATATGAAGGGCGTATTTACTCAAAATACACGTTTACTAAAGATTCTCCTTTTAAGAATTTGAATAGTTTACCTTCCGATTTCATTAAGTCAAGTGTGATCAAATTCATCAAAACTTGAAATGATACAAATATGAACGATGATGATCAGACTCAAATTAATAAAATCCGAATGTAAACTATTCCTAGTCTTAAATTGAGATATTTAGCAAATTTGTATTTTGAGCAAATAGGCCCTACATCACGGTTCATACTTTGTATACATGCGGACTACGTTTCAGGGTGTACAACACTGCAGCAACTACTCATTTTTTCCAGAGAAAAAGAGCTCACATGCTACGATACGGAATCCAAACCACAACAAAAACAGCATATTTGGTAAGCATAGTAGTTTAACTTTATTAATTATTAAAAATTTACATGAACAAACATGTTCAAGACCCAAATAAAAACACAAACTTCTTGGACGGGCTTGAACATGTTGTCAAATATGGCGCACGTATATGCAATGCTAACCTAACCAGGCGCCGTACGTAGTACGGCGCCTGGCATACTGAGGTGAGTATACCGTGATGGTAACACTTGATAGGCTTTAATGGCAAACACACTTATAAAAAAAATATATATATCATACTTTAAATAACATATCTCGGTTCATACTTACGAATTATGTTATGCATGGACATCAATGATCCAAATTGCAAAACGTCTGATGCTCCATTCGTTTGATTTATCCTGAAATTTACTATAAAACTGGCAAGATTACAGAAGTGACGAAAATGGTATCTGAATTTGTTCGCTGCAAGCAATATCAGGTGATCAAAAACTTGTCGGCAATGCACCCCCTGTACCGGCCCGATCAACCGATCGCCCCGCGCATGCGCTATGCATTGCCGACGAGTTTTCGGTCACCTGACATTGCATGCAGCGAACAAAGACGAAGGAAATAATAGTCATCATCATCATCATCATCAATTTGAGCTAAGTTATCATTCTTTTGCAACAATTTAAATAGCAAGCAAGGTAGGTTGAATGTTTAATTAATGTCTAGAACTAAAAAAAAAATAATAATAATAGATGGAAAGTTCTTGAAACCACCCGTCGGCAAATTTCCTACAAATTTTTTAACGTTTCGTCTTCACAGCGCCGTCCTACGGACGGCGCTGATCACAGTTAATGCAATGCTAATTGACCTATGTGTGTCTGTATGTAGAGCTTAAAACTTGAAAGTATGTAGTGTGGCCCTCTGATTTGGGCTTTGGTAGCCGGTAAATTAATATGTTGATGTCTTCAGTTTTCAGCAGCTCCATTAAGAACTTAATTATGTTATGTTATTTAATTCTGTATTCATAATGTTGACTTCTAGTCTACTTCTAGAAGTTCTAGAAAAGTATTCTAATTATAAATTTGTTTTAATTTCAGATAATTTCTTCAATGTGTAAATTGAATTTAATTCAAGCTGATAGTGATAATGATTGTCATTCTTGCAATCTTGGCGGTCACAAGACCGATCTCGCAGCCTCACCATAAAAAATCTGTGTTACTTTGAAACGAGCCCTAGATGCAATCAATGGCAAAACACTGCGCATATCATAATCCTGTATTAGAATTTTGAACTTTCTTTGATTCCTCAGTAAGTCAAGTCAACGAATATCATTAAAATATACGTGTGTCTAATGGAGTAAATTTATCCAACAGTTATCCTAGACACGCACGAGACTCTCACTGTCAAAAGAATCTGTGTCAAGTCAAAGCCGGAGGAAGATGTCCCATTCGAGACCAAACCCTTCACCAGTTATGGATCGGCGCTGCACATATCACGCCCTTGCAGCGAGGTTGGGGAACAATTCCAGCTGGAGATCTCATACGGGACTGGAGTCGATGGGCCGGGTCTGTGTTGGCTGGAGCCTAGTCAAACAGCAGGTACTGGTATATTATTGGATTGATTCTCAGTAGGCTAATTATTTTTTTTTCAAAAGGTCCAGGGAGGTGTTTCACAAAGATCCTAAGTTGAACTTAACTCTAAGTTAGACTTAAAATGTATGGAAAGCCACTTGTTTCTTTGAAAAATTGTTGTAAAAGTCCTTTTTCATAGGCATAAAATGTTGATTCAAATTATTAATATTTTCTATTATCAAGAAGATTTCTTCATGTTCTTGATGCAACATTTATGAAAAGGCACACATTTTTGTTGTTTTGCAAGGCTACAATTGGCTTACCATACTTTTTAAGTCCAACTTAGTGTTCAGTTCAACTTGGAATCTTTGTGAAACACCCCCAGGTCAATATGGCAAGTATTTATTAAGGCTTTTAATCCAGGAAGGGAGAGGATTGGTTACACTTACATCATTTCATCAGGCAAGGAGCATGCATGAAATTTATATATATTCATCAACCGTTTATTCATCTCAAGTTATTTAATTTAGAGCTTAGGGTGATTTTTTAGTACGGTTATATAAATTTAATAATTGATTTAAGAATGTTGAACGAGGTTGTGCAAGAAAGAAAGGCCTGGCGAGAGACAATCAGTGGGGTCATGCGAGGTCAGCTACTCGGCTACGACCTGATCCACCTTAGACTAAAGATATTTCACTATTATTGATCATTATTTATTTTCCTTTTGTTTTTCAGGCAAAGAGAAGCCGTATCTGTACACCCAAGGCCAGGCGTCCTTCAACAGATCCTTCTTCCCTTGCATCGACACCCCAGCAGTCAAGTCTACCTATTCTGCAACAGTACGGGTAGGTGATCTCAAATTCTCTATAGGTCTACGATTTTGCCATTCTCTACCGAGATGTGCCCACAGCATTAACCAAAAAAAAAAAAATAATGATAAATAAAAAATTGGTACTTTATGCAATTGCACAGAGCATCCCTTCTTTTTGTCATTCCATGGGCAAATCTCTTTAGAGAATGCCACAATTTTAGCCAAACAGTTGCTACCAAAATATACACAAATATAGCTTCAGTCTATAAACACAAGCATCAAAACGTGTTTCTTGGAAGAACCACCATTAAAAGGATCTTGTGGCTCAGTGGTTAATGTGCCATTCTGAGGTCTTGGGTTTGATTTCCGGTGAAGCACAATTTGTCTTGGCTCATTTTCATTTTGTTAGAAAATGTTATCCTTAAAACTAATGAAAGGTCCACCCTGCTATGCAGTAAGGAACAATTATTTTCTGTTTTGTCAACCTCTTAGATTAAATCATGCAAATATTAAATATATAACCTTTTCAGTTTATTATTTCAATAATAATATTATTTCTTCATCTTCTAGACTGTACAGCATGTTTTTTGCAACTTTAAAAACCTCAACCAATAGTCAATCATTTAGATCTTTAAGAACACTTGGTATATCAAAAGGATGCCCTGAGATTTGGCAACCAACCAATAAAAAGAAACTTTCCTCCTTTTGTTTTGTCCCGCTTCACTAAGGTCCCAGCCTGCGTTGCAGCACTGGTGATGAGTGCTGAAAACTTCATATGTTGATATTTCTATAGTGAGCAAACGTTTAAAAATGTCTTTCTTTACACTACTTTCTATTGCTTGAATCTCAAAGGTTCCAACCGGCTATGCAGCGGTGATGAGTGCCGACCAGTGGGGGAAAGACATCAGCCCAGAGATCTTCACCTTCCGAATGAACCATCCCATAGCAAGCTATCTAGTTGCGCTGGCGGTGGGCGACATCGCGTCTGCCCAGATCGGCCCCAGGAGCTGTGTTTGGACAGAGCCATGCTTGCTGGTAATTCTTTTTTTTTGGTGGTTATTTAACCCTGTTCATTACGGATCCATTGATCATCAAGTATAATACGTTTGTAGTCTAGTTGCCATGGCAGTTTGTGAACTAGTGTCTGCCCCAAATTGGTCCTAGGGGCTGTGTGTGGATGGAGCCCATGCTTGCTGGTAAATAATGATGATATTTTGTGAATCTTTCTTCCGTTAACAAATGTAATACCTCAGCAATGCGGTTGCCATGCATTGGGTGATGTAGCATTTTGCCTCATGTTAATTAGTCCAAGGAGCTGTGTATGGACTGAGCTCCATTTTGTGAATCATTTTAATTACAATCTTACCGCTATTTAGATTAGAAAATTAGAAAATATAATTCAAGTGTCACTACATCACCCTCAGCAATCTGGTCCCTGTATTCTATATGTTTTTAGAAAAGTGATTCTAAGCTTCCTTTTTTCAAATCACTCTTGATTCTGCCTAACAGGACAAAGCGAAGGCCGAGTTCAGTGTGGTTGTTGAGGAGTTCATCTCTACGGGAGAGCGCCTGTTTGGTCCGTACGTCTGGGGGCGCTATGACATCTTGGTGCTTCCACCCTCGTTCCCCTTCGGTGGAATGGAGAACCCCTGTCTGACCTTCGTGACCCCGTGCCTTCTCGTCGGAGACAAGTCACTCACCGATGTTGTCATCCATGAGATTGTAAGTTGATTGTAATGATATTGTAAGGTCTTCTTTTTCAGAATTTCTCTTAAATATACCCATAACACTGAATAATTTGTACATACATGCATGAATTGATACTGGCCTCATTAGCCCTAGGTACTCGGGACAGATAGATTTCACAGTGTTGCTTTTAAATTATAATTTCTACATCCAGGCTCACAGCTGGTTTGGTAACCTGGTAACCAACGCTACTTGGGGCGACTTTTGGCTGAACGAGGGATTCACGATGTTCGCTCAGCGCTGCATCTACGAACAGCTGCAGGGAGAAGCTGAGATGTGTCTGGAAGCCTCCACCGGAAGATCCTTACTCAAGCAACACCTGGAACAGACTGGGGAGGTAAGGCTTTCACTACCATAGCGATGACTCTGATGAGTGTGTAGTCATTCATTGTTATTCTGGTTTGTTGGTGCATAGTGCGGCCTTTGTCAGGCAGAAGGGCGTATCTCGAGTGTCGCGCCACTCGAGATACGCCCTTCTGCCTGACAAAGGCCGAGTGGGTTAACCCCTTGCCTACAGGAACCGGGCAGGTTTTGTATTTCCAATATTATGGGGATACCAGAATCTCAAAGGGAACATGTTTAGGAGAGGGGTGAGATGTGTCCAGAGGCTAGGGTAAGAGTGAGGGTTAGGGTTACTGGAAGATTCTTACTGAAGCAGCACCTCAAACAGTCGGGAGAGGTAAGCCTTCGACTACTGTAGTGACGAGATTATGTATTAGTCATGGCTTCTTCTTGGTTGAGAATATTGAAGTGCGTCTATTAAGGGAGGGGCTGAGATGTATTGAGGCTTCTACAGGAAGATCCTTACTGAAGCAGCACCTTTAACAGACCGGAGAGGTGAGTCTTCCACTAGTATATGGTCAAGAGTGTGTAGTAATTCAGAAGTACAAACTTTTGATTTGTTGGTGCAGGGTGGGTTAAAGGGATCTAGTAACTTTGTAGGCAAGTGCAAAAAGTGATGAGTGATTAATAAAATGTGTAAAATTTGAAAATTTCATGTTAATTGGATGTTTTTTGGCTGAGATATAAGCAAAAATGCAAAGTGATATTCACTAACTCACTGTACTTACTTTGTACACAGCATGAAATTATCCTGTAGACAATTTCATATCTGAACACTTCAATCGTAAATATCTTTTGAACGAAATGGAAATTTGAAAAACTGAAACCTGTCCTTTGCTTTATTGTTAATATGAACATGATAAGGTATGAGAGAACCATTATAGTTCGAAGTACGTTTTGAAGTTTTGGACAATGTTACTAATATTTTTAGTAAAGACTTATACAAATTACCATTTTTTCCTTTTTATTCTAAAGGACTACCCGCTGAACAAGCTACGAGTCGTCATCGAGAAGGACATCGAACCAGATGACACTTACACTGAAGTCCCCTACGAGAAGGGCTTTGCATTCGTCAGCTACCTCGCGAGCCTTGTTGGGGGAAGGTTGAAGTTCACAGAGTTCCTCAAATCGTACTGCAGCAAGTTCAAATTTAAGGTCAGTTCTAAAGAGTAATGCCAATCCCACATGTGCAAATTTGTGTGTGCAATAACTTGCTGGACACATAAAATTTACATAATATATAAATTAAGTTCCTCAAGTTCCTCATACCGCAGCAAGTTTTACATAAGTTGAGCCCTAAGAGTAATCCAAGTCCCACATGTGAAAATCTGTGTGGTCAGAAAATGAGACACGATATATTATATTGTGTTCAATTATGAGAAGGGCTGATAAGCTTTATAAGTAGCCTCTTTGTGGGAAATAAGTAAATAATTTTGCAACCTGTTCACTTTTAACCTTTTATTTTTTATGAGCGAATACCCAGATGAATTTGAACGCCTTCCTTATCACTGTGTTCAGGATAATGAAGAAGCAAAACTATGTGTTTTAACAGTTATATATTCTCTCTTTTTACGTTTCATGTTCAGAGTGTTGTTTCGGAGGACCTCTTTGATGCTTTCTTTGCATACTACCCAGAGCTTCAGAAGCAAAACATAGCGGAGAAGTGAGTATAGTCAGTCTGAACCCCTTGTGCAATATTTGGCTGAAGTTATAACAACTAAATTAGAGACAGGCTTTTAAAGGGAATTGGTAACTTTGTCCGAAGCCATAGCCATAATAATTCTGTTCCTTTTATTGTTTTTCCTCCTACTAATGGGAGCATCAAACTGGTTGTGGTTGGATCATTTCCTCCTTTTGTTTATTGAGAAATTTGGGGATACTGCCATTTTAGTACAAACCTGTGGTAGTTTATATCATTGCTTATGACCGTGACGTTTATTTAATATTAAACTCTTCCACTTACTCAGTGGACTGAGCATATGATGACATAAATGGTACCCTGGGGTACCAAGTGAAAATCCGCCATTTTGTTTAATTATTTATTTATTTTTCAGGGCTGTACACTGGGATACCAAAGAGTGTGAAATTTGTTTCATTATGCTTTATTTACGTTCAAAATGCTCTCTTTGCGTTCAAAATGCTCTCTTTGCGGCCGGGGTAGCGTGCATACAAGCGCTGCATGCACAACGCAATACACCAGCGGCGTCCATGATTGCTCTGCGGTACGGTTGTACTTCGGGTGGACACAAGATGGCGCTACACAACGTGGTACCCCGGTTACAACGTTACCCTGGGGTACTGCGTGTGTCATCATATCACAGTAATACATTTTTATCCCCACCTGAGACCTATAAAAAAAGAGCCTTAACCATATAAGCAACTGATTGATCATATGATTAATCATACTATCAATTAATTGATCTTACAATCAATTGATTATTTGTAAATCTTTATGTTACGGGCCCTGTTCCTATATATCCATCTGATGATGGGCTCTAAAACCATGAAGAAATTCATCATTCGAAAACCCTTTCTTAACCATGTTATTATTAATTCTATCATTTTCAGGCCTGGCTTTGAGTTTGATCTGTGGCTTCATGGCACCACATGGCCTCCATACATGCCAGACCTATCCGCTGGACAGACACTCATGGGACCAGCTGAGAAGCTAGCACAGTTCTGGAAATCATACCATGACAAGGTAATCCATTAAGTTAGGCGATTTGGTTGTGATTAAGGTACACAAGAATAACATCAGTCTTTGATAGACCTGTGTAAACAACCCTAATGGGTCTGAGAAGTATGGCCTAAATACATGCCAGACTTATCCTCTGGACAGACACTTAATGGGGCTGCCTTAGAAACCTGCATAGTACTAGAATTCATACCATGAAAAAAGTTGGTAGAACTTTGTTGAAGCTCGAGGGTTGAAGGGTTAAGGGTCTCCCTTTAATGATAATATTCTGGTATAAAAAACTGTCACAGAGGATGATCTCAGGTATGATTGATTCTTATGGGACGAACTGAGAAGCTTGTGCATTACTGGAATTAACTGAAGGTGATGTGAGGTATACATGTTTCTTATGGGTCTGAGAGTGAAGCTAGTACAGTAAGTATACCACAAACAGGTTGGCCAACCTGAGGGGTAGCTGGGGGAAGGGTTTTAACCATAAACGGATTAATGGGAAGGGATGATTCCCTTTGATTATAATATTGTGATTGAAAGATCTGTCAGAGAGAATGATATTAGGTACATGCATTAATATTTCAGGTCCAATAGTGAAGTACTAGAAATCATATGAAAATTTAAGTTAAACCGGGTGTAGCAGCGGGAGGGGTTGAAGGGCCAAGGGTCAAGGGTCAAGGGGAAGGGATGAATTTGTTCTAATGAGAATATTCTGGTCTAAAGACCAATCACAGAAGATAATGTTAAGTATGTATGATTGGGTCTGGCACTCGGGCAATCCTGAAAATCATACCATGAAAAGGTAACTTAACTTTGTTACGTGATTTGGTTAGGAAAGGTTAGGAAAGGGATTAAGGTACCAAAGAACAGGACATACAATGTACTATGTAATGGATTGCGCTGAGAAGAATTGATTCCATACAATGCCAGACCTATCTGCTGGACAGACACTTGTCAATTTGTCATGGTTTTCTTGTTTACCAGAGTGAAGCTGAAGATATTAGTCTTCATATCAGTGGATGGAAGGCAAAGCAGATTCAGCACTTGTTGGATCAGTTTGTGGCTGCAGACGAGGCTCTCCCTCTAGCGACAATCAAGGAATTCATCAAGACTTACCCCAAGATTGCCAACACACACAATGCTGAGGTAATTTCCAGGAGTTTTCCATAATTGTAAAGAATTTAGTTCTGAAATGTAGTGATACAATTTTTTGTCAATTTGTGTTTGTGTGTGAAGTTGCTGAAATGTAAAATAAATGTAATACTATAAACAATAACTTCACACATATACCTCAGCATTGTAATCAGCAAAGTATCATTTGAAAGGCATTAATTGTCTTAATGCAATGGCAGCCTTACTTTAAAATGGTAACAAATTGTATTTATTGCATTGTGCTACAAAACTCTTCATATCTTGTTGGCATCTTCATATGAATATTTGCCGCATTATATTATGATTACGTGAGGGAATCAATCAGCCAAATCATAGTTATTTTCTTGATCAAGTTGAAATTTGCCCGAGTGGAAGTTTTGTTTTACAAGTCCAAATTAATTTGCTTATGTAAGTTTGACTGAAAAATTCTCCTATCAAATTGTTAATTTAAAATTTCATTCATCAGTCTTCATAAAAAGCATTAAAATATACAAATACAAAATTAAATAATGTTACAAGATGAGAGAAAACAAATCCAATGGTAATATATATTTCCCTTTCTTTCCAGTTCCGAATGAGGTGGTCCCAAGTGACCATAAGGAGTGACTATGTTGATGACTTGCCCAACGTGAAAGCCTTCCTCACAAGCCAAGGTTAGTATCCATTCATACATCTAAATTTCCCATGTTTGTTTGAATGCATCCTTTCATAATCCAGTCCAGAAACAATTTAATTGTATACAATCCTGATGTGAAATAGATTAAGTAAGTATTTTGTCTTATTATTATGGGAAAGTTGAAATTATATTTTCCTAAACTTGTATATGTTGTGGTAGTTACGCAACTAAAAAGGCTAGTTTTAGAAACATTCAGGGTAACACTTAAAATAGTGTTGTTGGGACATTGATAATATCATTGTTAAGTAACTAACTAACGTTTGATTAATGAATCCAAACCACCCTTTTCGACCTCATCTTAGTAATGCTATTAATCAAAACCTTTCTGGCTTTTATTTTGTAATCCAGGTAAGCAGAAGTACACTCTGCCAGTCTACAAGGCCCTGGTGAAAGGCTCCGAGGCGATGAAAGCGTTTGCCAGAGAGACGTACGCAGAGAACAAAGGGCAGCTCCACGTCAATGTGCGGAAGAATGTGGCGAAGATCCTTGCCTCGGCATAGCATTTGTGAAAACATTAGAAGTACAGTCGAACCTCTTTATAACGAGCTCTGTTATCACGAGGTACCCGATATAGCGAGGTGACTTCACAGGTTCATGTTCTATGTATTCTATTGTTTGTAAGCCCTGATACAACAAGATATCGAATATAACAAGGTATATACATTTAATGGCCCCAATGTGCTTGTTATAATGAGGTTTCACTGTACCTGTAGCTGTAGGATATTATACAAATAGTGCATGGTTTGGAGTTGAATATACCAGAATAGACAACGATACATTTTTAATTTCTCGAGAGCGATTATATTGCATCGAGGCCGCAGGCCAAGTGCAATATAATCGCACGAGAGAAATTACAAATGTAGTGGTGTCTATTATGGAATATTTAACGACCCGAATCATGTACTATTTGTTATATAAGATGATTATTTTGAGGAACTGATCTGAACTTGTTATCATGTTGATAAACCCAAATTGACCTTGCTCAAATTGTGAGTGTTCTCTCGTCGGCCCTGCGTACTTTGTACAAGGGCCAGCGCGTATTCAAAATAATTGCACGCTCTGCGCATTTTCCCCATTCAAGAACAAGCGCACAAGCGCACATTACGCACTCCAAGGCCATCCCCTGCGCAGTTATAGTGCATATGCACTATAACTTTACCATTTACTTTACCGGATTAAGCATCAGTAATCAACCAATAGGAATGCTCAATTTCCCTTAATTATGACGTCATCATCTTATATAATAGACTGGTTGGCTAGCATATATTGTATGCGCTTTTCTTGCCAGACGACCTGGAGACAAGCTATTCAATAAAAAAAAGAAAACTGGGTTTCGCTGGGAAGGGAACCCAAAACCTCCAGATGGCTAGACCAGTGCTCCAACCATTAAGCCACAAGGCCCTATTAATGGTGGCCTTTCCCCAAAACCCTTTTCAATACTTGATGGTCAGAAGCTATATAAAACCCGAGACATCCCAAAGGATATGAAATCAACCATAAACCAATGAATACATTTCAATATGTGGAATGCACCTTGCATATATTAGCTGTTGCTATGTTGGGCAAACCTGGCAAGCAGGTTGCCAGGAACAACCATTTTTAATAGGAAATATGCATAAGATTTTAATAAATTAGTGAACAGGCCTGTTGAGCAAGATTGGTATAATTCCTTGCCATACATTAAACCCCTCTGTACAACATAACTGTTCAGGTATAAAAAAAAAAGAAATATATTTGGACATTTCATATTGGAAAGATTACTGGACAAAATGCCAAATGGAAATGAATACTGCCCAAACTGGCTTGTATCATGTACATTTATATAATTTATATTTGTATAATACGGTGGAAACTCATTTTAAAGAGCCCTGATTGTACCAAACCCTGTAATATAACCCTGTCATTATAGTGTATTGATCTTTGTATGTGCAATTTGACAAACCTAGCATAGAGAAGCAAACAAAAGCTAAGAACAAATAATTGAGTTTGATTCTAGAAAGTATTGGTCCACCAGGCTCCCATGGAAATATTGTTTCACAACATCCTCAGATGATTCTAATGCCATTGACATTTTATGTTTTGAGTGCAATGAGAAATTTTTGTCTAGAAAATGAATGTACATGTATGTACCATTTAAAACAGTGGAAGTCATTAAAATCACTGTCTAAAAAGGGACTAGAAGTAATAGCCAACAGTTACCTTTACTTCCCCCATCCGCTTTCTTGTATTTAGGTTAGGTTGACTGAACATGTATGTAAGAGTAATTTGTGCTTTCTTTTTAAATATTGTAGCATTGGAAAATGGGGTTAGTATTTGTACATCTTTCCCTGAAAGTATATTAATATGATTTTATAATGTGGACTTGCTTTATACTGAATTAAATACATGTATATATAGGATGTTAACTTTTGTTTTGATATGAAGATGACTTTGAAATGACATGTTTCATATTGTGCTAAGCATTTATATGGTTACGACACGGAAAATATACAATTTATTTTGGGGGAGCTACACTTAAAGCATGGGAGGTCCCAGGTTCAAACCCAGACTGGGTGATACTAAAAACTTGGTGGTACCTTCTGCCTTCTAGCCCCTTCTAGCCAGGCGCTTGGCATTTATAGAATGGAGAGGGAAGTTAATCACACGATTTACCAGAGGACTGGCCCCCTTCTGTAGCTTTCGCTACGTCTAGTAAACCTTTGGCCTAGGGCTAATGAATCAGAGATAGGCGCCGCCTTATGTGCCAACATTGGCATGAGAAGGACTTAACTTTTTTTAAAACAATTCCAAGCTCGCCTGCATGAAAACAGCGCTCTCAAATTGATTTTGCATTGAACTCTATGCAAATTTATGGGGAATCTTTTATGATTTGGGAGGGCTCTATTTGGCATTTCGGAGGCTAAATCGACCCGAGCCCCCATGTAATTTGTTCACTGTGAGTAAGACCTATTGTTTGGTGCCAGTGGTGGACTATATTTTATTCTACACTAGATGACCGGGGTAATAATATAATTGTAAAGCGCTAATGGCTCAGTCACATTTGACACATGCATTAGCAGTCACATTTGCCACGGCCGCCGCACGGAGTATCTTTAATTTGTGGAGACAGAAAATCTGCGGCTGCCGTACGGTTACCTTAGGGCGTCCCTGCGGTTGCCGTAGGTTATTTGAACAAATATCAAGGCAGACGCAAGGCGCCCGCAGGCAACCGTGCGGCCAGACTGACGCTACAGCTACACCCCTATAGAGTATAGGAGTGGTAGCCATGGCTACGGCGTGTATAATTGCTTCGGCGACCGTAGAAATGAAAAAGAGTTATAACTTTTAGTTATAATTCTACGGCGAAGTAGGCGTGCCGTACAGCAAATGTGACTGTAGCATTAGAGATGATTATCAATCGTGATAGGCGCTATATAAATCGAGGATATTATTATTATATACAAGTCACAGGGGAGTGTTTCGTAAAGAGCAATTTACTTTATTTGTAGGATATAATTCATTTACAAAGATTTTGTATAAAAAGGCTTCATTTGATCTCCTTTCTGCTGTAAGCAGTACCAACAAATGTTTGTTATATAATGAAGATTATATATATATATTATACAACTTAGGATGCCTTAACATCTACTGGGATGTATGCTACATGCCACAGTCGTACCCAGGATTTTTTCAAGGGGGGTGTTTTATTTTAGCTTCATTCAGTGGCATAGTTGGGGAGTGTTTGAATACATAATACAGGGTGTTTGAACACTCCAAACACCCCTTGGTACACCTATGCTACATGCATTTCCATTGTGACGGGAAACAGAACTTCAGGGTAGCTTTTTGCCAGAAGAAACCCTCTTGAAAAAGTATTACAGTGGAACCTCTTTATAGCGAGCTCTGTCATAACAAGGTCCCTTATATAGCGAGGTAGATTCACAGGCCCAGGTTATATGTATTTTTAAGCCCTGATACAACAAGGTATCTGTAATAATAAGGTAAAGTAAATTGGCCCAAGGTGCTCGTTATTATAATGAGGTTTCACTGTACGGAGCCAACATCTAAAATAAAGAATGACCCCTTTCTTCTTCACCCAACACACAATGATGACACACTCAAGGGCGCAATCATACAACCTGGTAACTTGCCGTTTGGTCTTCACCCATTTAGTCTACCCTCTTTTCGTAAAATCATCTACATGTCCTAGCAAAATCAGAAATCTGAAGTTTCTGGCATCATGCTGACATAGACCAAATGGGTATAGACTAATCAGCCATAAACCCAAACCATTCTCAAGATTTTCTTTAAACTGCCATTTTACAAGAGGCATTTAAGATACTTTCTCCAGGAATATATTCAATGTGATTGTATTTTGATATGGATTAGTCTTCTGATGCATACATACATTGATGCTCATAACATGTGTGAATAGAGTGATCATGATCAAGTGAACATACAGGGTTGTATACTTGTATAGTTGACCTTGTTGAACAGAAGTGCAGTATTTTATCCTCCTTTTGTACGATGTTCTATATTTTTGTACACGAACTATTTACTGTGCTACATGTATGTACAAGTAAATGTACAATGTAGGTTTTTACAGATTATAGAGTTGAACTCATACATGTGTAACCAGTAGTGTTGTAGTTGAAAAAGAACAATGTTAACTACATTTGAAACAAATGAGAAACGAATGTGCTGCAATTTTAATGATTGTGTTCTGTGTACCTGTACTAGTAGAACTAGATAACTGAATCATACTTGTAATTTTGACTTTGTATACTTGTATAATTTGATAAATTGTACAAGACTGGTAACAATAAAGAGTTTAAAATTGAAATAAGTATACTCGTTCTTCCTGCTATTCTGTAACATTTGATTTATGGAGAAGGCTGTGCCTGACAGCTTGGGACCAGTAAAATGTTATTTTGGGACTGATTTCATTCGTGAAAGTCTGAATATTAGACAGTTTACTAGCATCAAAATTATATTTTATATCAGACCACCAAACAATTTACTGGCCCTAAGAGTTAGTGTGAAGCTCTTGAGAAGAATGAAATAATTATAGTAAATTACCAACAATGACAAATAAATGCATGCCATACATGTTTCAATTCATGTTTAATGTTTACTTTAATTCTCTAAATCAATGTTTTAAATATTTTCTCTCGCAAATGATATTGCAAATAACAATTACAAGATAATTAGATAGATCAAATTTGACTTGAAATTAATTGCAATTCTTTCTGCAATGGGGCCCAAACCAACTTAAAGGTACACTTGAGTATTGGTACTTCCCGAAATGCCCCTTGACACTAAATTGGTTGGTTTTAATTCCATTTGAAAGTTCATTGAATAAAACAAGTAAAATGAGAATCATTCCCTTTCAAATGCTCTCATAGTTGTAAAAGTTGATGTCAAGATATTTTATTCATAAGTCTACCGGCCGGGGGACATTTTGACTTTTTATAAAAGAAAAAAAAATGCTTTAATAGACTACTTTGAAAAAAATCAAAATAGTTTTTAAATAGTTGTTGATGATATCTTTATTGAATCATTATTTTAAGAAACAATGCACAATTTTGTATGAAAAATGGCTAAAACCAAAGAGTTTTTAGAGAGCGCCCTCTTGGGTTGTAAGTTAACGGCACTTTTTTTAACAACAGGGTTTTTACTTAGTCGTTTGTAATTTTGTGTATACCTTTCGAGCATGGTGGAGTTATTAGTTTGTACCGTAATGGTGCAGGTTTTGGTTAATAAAGTTAAGTTTGACCAAAACTCAACTATCCATTTAAATAAATGTATAAGGTACATGTATTCTGATTGGCAATCTATAGGATAACATGTATTGTATCCATGAGAAAAACGCAACATTTCAATAGTTTGTTCCTTGAATTTTTTTAAATTACACTGTAAAATCATGTACTGCCATAATCCAAAGTTCCAAACATACTGGTACAGAATCATAAGAAACAATTATCATAAATTTGCATTTGCATGAGCTCACACCATTACAGGATTTGATTTCAATTGTATTTGTTTACATTTCATAAATAAATCATGATCTCAAAGAAATCTTTTGGACAATAACATCTCAACCAAAAAATGCCAAATGATTTGCTCTTGACTTGCTTCTTCAGATGTACATTATTTTATAAGATATTTGCTTGTGACATACATGGAAGACTCTAATAACTATTATAGCACTTCCTAACTAACAAATGAAATAGTGATCACATCCCAATTAAAAACAAAAATCAAATTAAATTATGTTAAAACTTAAAAGATCAAGTGCTATCCAAAAGATGATTACCCAAAGTCAGAGTCTGGCATACAAACGTGTGTCAGGATATTTATACTGTTTTTTTTTTTTTTCTAAAGAAAAAGTCAGCGGATATTATTTATAGTTTGTCTGAGATAGTCAACCTAGGTTTTGCAAATTGGGATCAAATTTTGCAAAATTGTTTTTGTAAAGTAGACTGCAGCACTGTAAACGGCACTTGTGGATCTGTCTGTATGGTTGTAAACCCTCAATAATACAAATACTTCTAATCAAAAGGCAAAAGCAAAAGCTAACATCCCAGTGGCTGGTTCACCACAAGAGTCCAGAGATAACAGTTTGCAATCTCTTCACATGTGTTCCTTACAATTTATCATGTTGCTGCCAGCTGCGGCTGTGGCCAGTGTGGGATGTTTATGTTTATACATCAGCAGCCATGGTGTATGCATAGGGAGCCACATTAATCACTTGTCTACAGGAACCTGGTGGGCGATGTACGTCTATGGATGGAGATTTCAGAATCTCGAAGGGAACGGATTAAGGCAAACGGCAACCAATGAATGAACCAGCAGTTATTCCAGCATGTCATTGGTGATGATGTATGCTGCCTTCTAACTCTGTCCTCAACGTCCAAGTGCAGAGAAAGTCTTCCTTTTTCTAAGGCCGCTCCGTCAATGCCACCAAACTCCGCAGTGAGACGAATACATGCCATTGCTGGTGCCTGGGCGCATGGGCCCTGGGGTCCTTGGTAGTGTTACACAAACAGCTCCCGCTGCCTCAGCTTTGTCTCTGATGCAGGTGCCATGGAGTTAAGCACGAAGACCAAGTCCACGATGGGTGAATACTCGATCAAGAAAAATAGAGAATGTTCATGAACTCTCTTGTCACAGTTGCGGCGCGCAAGATATTTCCAAAATAAATATTTTCTTTATGACCTTAATCTTAATGGCACAGAAATCATCTATCAATGTCTCATTCATGACACATGCCTTGCCATTTCGATGCAGCTTGGCATCATGCATCACAATGACCAATTGTTCATGAAT
Source organism: Echinarachnius parma (assembly GCA_037951105.1). Classification (NCBI taxonomy): domain Eukaryota; kingdom Metazoa; phylum Echinodermata; class Echinoidea; order Clypeasteroida; family Echinarachniidae; genus Echinarachnius; species Echinarachnius parma. The sequence continues at coordinate 52,993 of JBAMJV010008287.1, forward strand.
ATCCGGCCTCGTTGAACTCTGGCAGTCCTGCGCTTCGCCTTCAGTCAATCATGCACTGCCACCGACAATCTCTCTTTCCCCCTGAAACTCTGTCATGTTCTTGGATCTTATCTTGCTGTTTTTGTTTTCTTCCGGTCAACAAAATGAAACAGTTGACACTTGACAATCATATTCAACTCATTCCCCTCCTCGAAACTCGCCAATTCTACTTGACGTGGACTGCAGCGGTCGGGGATCGAAACCAATCCTTGCTCGAATTCTCTCGTCACGGGGTCGCTGGTCTGGGGCGGGCACGATAGTTTCCTGGGCGGCTGAGGCCCCGTTGGACGCGCCTGGCTGCCCGGTCTTCTCCGTCGGGCTCAAACCAACCATTTGTTCTACTCTCCTTTTCTGCTCCAGTTCCTTTTTAACATTGTCAAATTCCTCCAGATCCTCCAGCTTCAGCACAATTCTCGTCGGCCCTCGTTTGATCATGATTGAATGGTGATAAAACAGCAAAAATACAAATTGATCAGCTTTGTGGTTTGCACAGCGCGCCTCTCTCAGCTCAGTTAGAAAGTATAACTGAAGCTAGCGAACAATGCAAATCACATTGATCATCTATGGTAGCGTAAAATAAGAAAATATGACAATTTGCGTAAATAACTGTACTGCCGATCCAGAGTTAAAGGGTACCACCACCCACAAATAATATTCTTATTATAGAAAGGTAACATCTTTAGTATTCCATTCCATCAACAAGTTCACAAAAATATGTTTTCAGAAAAAAATATATAATTGGAAAACGCATCACCATTCTGAAGCATGCGTTCATGTGGTCTGAATTGCGAAGACTAATGCGTGCGGAGCGAACAAATCGCCCGGGATTCTATTGCCTACAAGCGTACGCGTGAATAGCATTGGCGCACTCGCAAATGTTTCGCCCGTATGGAACCAGGAAATAGTAGTGGTTCCGTAAGTGGTGGAAATTGTTTATGAATTACATAACCCTTTGCAAAATGTTGGGTATCTATTTGATATCACAAAACGGTACCAAAACATATAATAATGTGTTGTTCTTTGCCTGGTGGTCCCCTTTAACCGTGCCAAGATGTTGAGTGTTGGTATAGGGGGCACTTCACAAAATATTTTTTTTTGTGAGATAATGAAAAACTGACTGTCAAATTTGAAAGAACATACAATTTTAATGACAGAATACATTTTATTTGAACAAAATCGGTTCAGAAACGGCTGAAATATACATAAACATATTTGTATTAAAAATTTCTTCACCAGGGGATATTTTGACTTTTTAGAAAAATCAAAAAAATGCTTAAAGGGATAGTTGAGTATTGGTCAAACTTAACTTTAGTAACCAAAACTACTTTGAAAAAAATCTGAATAGGTTTTTAAATAGTTGTTGATGATATCTCTATTGAATCATTATTTTAACAAAACATTAAATGCACAATTTTTAAATGAAAAAATGGCTAAAACCAATGATTTTTTTAGAGAGTGCCCTCTTGAGTTGTAACGTTCTTTTTTTTAATGATAACAGGGGTTTTACTTAGTCGTTTGTAATTGTGTATACTTTTCGAGCATGGTGAAGTTATAACTATTATTTTGTACCGTAATGGTGCAGGTTTTGGTTACTAAAGTTAAGTTTGACCAATACTCAACTATCCCTTTAAACCGAATGATTGACAAATTAACAAAGTTGTTTACGGAGAAGTCAGATATAAGATATTTGTTTGTTTTGTTTGTTTTGTTTTTTTACAAAATGAACATGATTGTTCTTACCAACCAAGTGGAGGCTGTCTCTGGAAAACCATCCAAACAGACTGAAACCGATTTTCGGGTTAGTGAGTTTCCTTAATTATAATTTAGGAGCGATTCAATAGCGCAACAAGGGAGGGGGTGGGCGTGTATGTGAGCAAAACAGTGGAGACATATTGCATTATTCTATTTTATTGATTTCTTTTTCTATAACAGGGGGTGGGGGGGGGGGGGGGGGGGAGGGGCAACAATATTATCACTTATTTTCTTCCGTTTAACAAAGTAAATATAACCCCAATAAACATCACTTTTGGCATATAAAACAAGAACATAGGTGATTTTGAAACTATGTGTTATGTTATTCCAAATGCGAACGCCCTAACATCCAATACAACGACCACCACTATCACAACCATAGAGTAACTATAATATAAAGACCACCACCACCACCACCACCACCATTACCACCACTATCACCTCCACCACTACCACCACCACCACCACCACCACCACCACCACCACCACCATAACCACCACAACCACCACCATCCACAACCACCACCACCTCCACTACCACCACCACCACCACCACCACAACAACAACAACAACCATAACATCAACAGCAAAAAATCGAAATAGTTAATCTCTTTACTTTTCCTCCTGTATTGGTATAATAATGAACTGGTATATTTTATCTCTGTCCTGTATACTTTTGGTTTAGAAGGCGCTTACAAATTTATTAATTTGTGAGGTAATACAGGGTGGCCCCAAAAAAGCGGAACGGGGCACTTCCCAAAATATAGTAACAAATGTATGATGTCCATCGGATAGGGTGTCTTTTCAAATGAACAACGATACCAAAAGCAGTCAATTAGGTCGTGTAGTTTTTGTTTGAGGGCGCTGTGAGTGACACCATGTCAGGTTCTCTTTTTTTTCCATTTTTACCAAGCCAGTGCTTGATACATCGCACGTACCGCCTTTCATAGCGTTGAACAAGAACTTGATAGTGTGCACTCAGTCGTGTGCCGAGAGAATGGGCATGGTCGTTGAATGGTATTATGGGCAGGGAGTGCGATCTAACTGGCATTGACTAGGTAACAATTGACAAAAATGGGCACCTGACATGGTCTCACTCACAGCGTACTAAAACAAAAACTATACGACCAAAATTACTGTTCTTGGTATCGTATTTCATGGGAAAAGACACCCTATCCGATGGACATAAATATTGTGGTACTATATTTTGGGAAGTGCCCCGTTCCGTTTTCTTTTGGGCCACCCTGTATAGAAAACTAAGTATATTATTTGGAAGAGCAAGTGATTTTAAAGATAAAACAAACTTTATTTGATCAAAATCGGTTAAGAAAGAGCTGAAATATCATTAATTTCATTCACCAATTTAAGAAAACAAATTATGCCTTCACTTTTGTGAAAATTTACCAAAAGGGTTTTTAAAATATAGTTGTTGTTAATGATTTTTCTATTGAATCATTATTTTACCAAATCATCACATTCTGACATTCACATTTTTTTTTACAATTTTTTTAAAAAACCAATATGTTTTTAGAGAGCGCCCTCTTTTGTTTTAACGGCTGCTTTTTAAATAATAACAGCATGTTAACTTAGCCGTTTGTAATTTTTCTACCTTTCGGGCATGGCGGGATTATAACTAATAGTTATTAATGAAATGGTGAAAGTTTTGGTTACTATCAGTCAGTTTGACCAAAACTGTACTATCCCTTTAATTCCAACAGCCGCTAAATTGATAACTCTGCAGAAAGCGCGTTTATCTGTCCGCCATTTTACAAATATGAAAATAGAATGTACAATATTCTGTTTTTGATTGCGTAATTTGTTTAGGGTTTCATGGCTTAATAAGACGTAGCAAGCAATTGTATCGATCATTTGATTTAGCGCCTTTTATTTTCATCTCTCAACCTAGCTTTTTTTCACCAATCTCACAAGCTTGATATAATCGACAATGATGACACATAACACCAAAATATTATTTTCGAGCGTAATAATTTTACTTCATGTATATATACATTGTAGTCTGAAAGAAGGGAACATCGGTTTTATTACAATAGAAAGTATCGATATAATTATAATATATAACCGGGAGTTCCAGCACCTTGTATATACTTCATACAAGCCTTCTTGTGATTACATGGATCATTATCAAAAACTTTTGTATAGTGCGTTATAGTCTGTAATAATGTGAAAGAATTTGATTTTTGACTCCTTTTTATTACCATCTGCCACGCGAACAAAACTTTCATAAAGATGAATGATATAAATCGAAATAATACACAAATATTGACTTATATGAACTGCAAATGACGCTATAGTAAATAACGATTATAATAATCAGAAAAAAAAAGATATTTACAAAATAAATTCTTACGATTATAATACATTCCAAGATATGTCATATATTTTTTTACCTGTTTTAATAAGCATGATTATAAATCATTGATTACTTCTATTAGAAATTAATTAACTATCGCCCATATAAAAACAAAAGCATTTTAAACATGTTGTTCTGTGTTGGAGGAAGTCGACAATATATCATACTTATTTTGAAATTGATAAACGATTATTAACTAGCATCCTGAGGCAAATCTATTTAAATGTCAAAATAAATGGCAATGAACATTACAATCTTGGAGTAATGTTTGACTCTCTGTCAATGTCAGTACAAATATCTAGTGCCTGTAAATCTGTCCGGCATCAGCTACGCAATTTAGGCTTTATTCGCAAATACTTGTATACCGAGAAATTGTCCACGCACTCATTTCTTCTCGTTTGGATTTTGGTAATGCCCTGGTTTATCAATTGCCCCAGTCCCAACTCACACAGTTACAAAAACTACAAAATACAGCAGCCCGCATTGTATACACTTTATAAATAAATTCACGCACATTACTTCTGTACTACAGACACTCCATTGGCTACCAATTGATCAACGCATTAAATTTAAGATTATGTTATTATCTTTTTACTGTATACATGGTTCTGCCCCTAGCTAAAATGCTTCTTTGATAAAGCAATACAATCCTACACGGACCTTCCGATCCTCTCAGTCTGGCTTACTTTCTATCCCACCGAGCTAAACATCAGGGGGGACAGTGCTTTTGCAAATGCTCATGTTTTTCAAACTGAGTGAAGTATAAGAGTATTTTGAAAAAGGTGGAATTGGCGCATTATAAGCCTTTTATAATAATTAGTATTATTAAAAACTTTTCTGACAACGCACAGCTTTGTGGGAGTCTAAAAGAAAGAGTTGATATCACCGATTTGAGCAGAGTGCCATCTATAGACAGAATGGCAAAGAAAACTTGACAAAGTCAGTACTTTTGAATGTAAAATTCAAATTTGCTCAGAATTTCACCGTTGGGTTTATAACGCTTGTGTCTTTTCATTCAATTCACATTAATATTTGGGGAAACTTCCCCTGTAATGCAAGTATAGGTCAGAGAACAAATCGTTCGTCGTTATTTCATTCTGCAATTACATAACCGTTATATATTTGTTCGGTCTGATCAAACTGAAATCTGTAAACGAATTAAATAAATCAGAATAGTCACATTTAACATAAGACACAGTATATTATGTATTTCATATTTACAATCGTACTTCGTTCATAGGAAACTATAATAAAGTAAATCATACTGCACTTTCTTATAAAATGTACAACCGCAAAACACATCGGAATATAAAAAAAGACAATAATATAATTATTTATTTAACATTGTTAAATGTTGTAATATGGCTAATAAGAAGAATAAAGAGCAAGATATCTAAATACATCTTTATTTTGTGTTAATCCTTGTCGTACAACGGTATAGTATTGTGGCAATTCAATAATAGCAAAACATTTTCTTTTATCAAACATGTCAATACAATACATTACGCACAGATTAAATGAACTTACTTGTATAGACATGTATATTTTCTATCTAAATTGCTTGCCAGCAAGGTTCAATATAATTGAAATGATCTAAAATAACTCCGCTCTAATTAATAGAATACTAAATACATACAGTACAAACTTTTATGGCATGATATACAAAATACAAAATATTCGATAAAGACTATTCGACTATACAGTGTATAAGTTCAGTATACAATGTCCTTCGCAGCACGACTGCCAGTCACTATACACACGCAAATATTCGACACTTTCAAATGTGTTTCAATTGTTTCCATGTTGCAAAAAGGTGTACAATTTCATGATAATGTATTTGTTTAAAGTTCATGATATCTTGTACACGTTGCTAAAAGAATCTAGGAACCATACATATGTTTAGAAAACAACTATTTGTATACCAAGCACAGAAGAATTTACTTTAAAATATTATTGCTATTTCGTTGCCCGAAACCTCGGATTGGGAGTGAAGGAAGGGGGGTGGTAGGTGTGATGGGGGGGGGGGGGGGGGGGGGGGGGGGGGTTGTGGCTGCACAGAAGGCCTTAAACTTTGATATGACTACAATTTGAGACATACAGGTTTTTCAAACACCCTAGGTGTCAGCACGGATCAGCACAGATCTTGATCTGTTGTGATGCGGCGCGCGACACCGTGTTCGCTTTAATTATGAACACATAAAACTACTTAATATGAACTGATCGATATAAATACAATGCACATTACATTCATTTGAATTGCAGATCCGGACTTCGCGCGATTAAAATGAAACTCGCCACTTTATATACAAGCAAGCTCATAACTCATGCTAAAATTAAATTGATTATTTCTAAACATAAATTCCCATGATATTACAAACTGTACAATTGCGTAGATTGTATAGTGCACATAGTTGGTATCATACTTTTCATTATTTCAAAGTCAAACATAAAGGAAAGTAACCATAAATAGTTTAAATAAGTGAAAATGAGCAAAGAAAATTACTTGAATGGGGGACGTTACCATGAAACCCTTTTCATTGCTCGTATAGTCAGAACCTATATAAACTGGCACTAATAACCCACCGATAATTTAATCGACTTTTGTAAGTCTAGTGCGAGGGCCCACGCGAATTGATGCAGCTTTTTGTTAATCAAATTTAAACATAAAGTAAACTAACCAGAAATAGTTTAAATAAGGTTTATACAGCTTCTGACTATACGAGCAATGAAAAGGGTATCATGGGAACGCCCCCCATTCAAGAGTCTTTTTGGCTCGATGGTTGAGCACCAATCTATCAATCCAAAGGTCTCGGGTTCGTTTGCCGGTGAAGCCTCTTTTTCTTTGTTCATTTTAAAGGGATAGTTGAGTTCTGGTAAAGAGAGTGCAGTTTTGGTAATTTTAGTAAGCAAAACCTGCACCATTACATAACAAACTAATAGTTATAACTCCACCATGCTCGAAAGGAATACAAAATTACAAATGACTAAGTAAAAGGCCTGCTATCATTAAAAAAGAGCCGTTAAAACCCAAGAGGGTGCTCTCTAAACACTCATCGGTTTCAGCCATTTGAAATACAACATTTTACATTTAATGTTTTGTTGAAACAGCGATTAAACTCAACTATCCCTTTAACTTATTTAAAATATTTATGGTCAGTTTCCTGTATGTTTGAATTTGGAATCCTTTCCAGGACTACCACTACCAAGAGAGAATAATACAGTCTTTTCCAGGAATACCAAATCCCTCTCTTCCTTACATAATGGTGCTCCCGCAAACATGTTGTGCATACATGTATCTATATACTACCACACCGTGGAAACCGATATACTTACAAGCAACATCTTTTACAAATTTGTATAATTATTTTAACCTATAGAAAAATATCAGTAACCACTAAAATAACAACCTTGACATTTTTTCGTGCAAAACATTACCAGTGTTAGCTATAAAATAAAACAAATGGCATTGAAGCTTTTACTAGAAATTCTAATCTTCACCATATCAACAATTCAGTGGCAAAGGAAAATTGAATGTTGACATTATTTTAAGGAAAACTATATTAGGCAGCATGATTGAGGAAGACCTATGCCAGTATGTTATCTCCTTTTGTACTATGGTTCAATTGGATGACGGATACATGAGTTATTATTCTGTAATCTACATTCGTTTTTTTTCTTTCAAACTACCGTAAACACAGACAACATTTTGCAACATGCATGATATGTATTTAGCCTAATGTTCATATAGCATGATAGGTACTAAATGAGTAGAGCTACGAATGAAGCGCTGCTGGACTGTTCTAAGTGTCGAACTGTATCCCAAGTTACAATGGTCTCGCTTCACCCTTGTGGACACATCAACATCAACAAAATAACTTGACAGACACTAGACGAGGCAAATGCAAGTTTGAAGACATCATACCTGTTCAGGATAATTTGGCGTCTACGTTTGCTAGGGGTTTGCAAAGTTTAATCAGCAAACGCCTCACAGTTATCGCGTCTAACCAGGCAAACTGTCCCTAATTACAACATATCCAAGTATTTTACCACCCGCTTTACTTTCCGTGAAACCATTTCCAGCGATTATGCACCGCTGAAATCTTCCATCTAAAGGCCGTAGCCAATAAAAAAACGTCCGTATCATTTCACTGTGCCCATTAAATTGGCGGGAACTTCCGACATCTGCTTGTTCATCAGCACAATCACGTGATGCTAGATGACCAATCCGCATAACCGTCTCTTATTTGTAGCATCAGCTCACGACTTCATTGTTACGCCTGATCCGATTGGGGAGGAAATAAATGCGTCATGAGAATTATCAAATGTCATTCAGCTAGCAATGGTCTATTCTTACAACTATGAAATCAATATTGACATAATATAAATGCTTCAAAGTATTTTTTATTATACACTTGAATTAGATGTACTATTGAAAAATAGATCCTTCTTTGGTGAATGTATAATCTCATGACAGAAAAGCTACATAATTAGTTATTATGTGGTGATAAAAACTTAATTGATATGGTTTTAATACATGAAGATTTTGTTTTTTCTTTTCAAAACGCAATATCGCCATTTTGGTCGAGTTAAGAAATAAGCGATTGCAGCTGCTAAAATATAAAGAATTATAATATGCGATACTATTAACATCACTGTAGTGACCTTACACCACAAAACGACCGTTATGTCGCTGAGATAGTTTCTCTGTTATTAGCTGAAATAGCCAAATTTGGTTTAAAATATGAGATTTAGGATTTTTGTATTTCGTGAATGAAGGTATCTTAATCTGCCTTCTGTGAAATTTGATCGTCAGAAATCATGTTTAAATATGTTTTTTCATCGAATACAAATTATCAGATATACAGCGCTTGGATGGATGCCAATCTTTGAAGTGGCCCGTTTCTCCCTTGTTTTAAAACTGCTTCAGCCATTTCCCAAATCTTTGGGGCTAATTTTCAGAGGGTTTGCCTTGTCTGGATATGACAAATTATATACCATTTTAAAGGTAATGAATTCTACTGTAATGTCATGTGAAAATCTGCATAATAATTTCCCCCGACTTATTGGTAGTTTTGTGGTGTGAGGTCATTGTCAAAAAGTAATTAAAGAAGAAGCACACCAAACACAGAACACCGCGATTCGGTACTAAGTATACTAAGCACAATATACAAGATGCAGATATGAACACAGATGTACGGAATATGTAATAATAAACTACCAACTCTACTTAAATAAGAAAAAAATGACTTTCAGAAATTACAACAGCTTCGAGTTCAAGAAAATGAAGATGTGTGATTTTCCGTACCGCTAGACACATTTGCAAAGAATAAGTTTAGATAAAAGATGATAGTATATATATATGGTCACTTAAGTAGTGTTTAACTATCATATTAAGTCACGATGTGGTCATTCAAATATTATCACATTTTAGCACCTGATTTGTACTAAGTTTAGAAAAGATAGCATATAGTACGAGAAGGAAATAGTATGCAAGTCCAAGAAGTTATAACTATATCACAAAACTAGTGCTTAACATTGAGATGTGTTTGTGTAACGACAAAATATTCATCCTACAAAGAAGTGAATAATACATAGAGTCCATAATTTCTCTCAATTATTAGTTTGATTATGAGTTCAAGAGTTATCAATGTAAATGTCGGTTAGAAAATAAGTTACGTTTAGAGATAGATTGATGCTAGAAATATTCGTTTAAACTATAATCTGATTCAAACCTCTTCTCTACTTATACAAAACACATCATGCGGCCGTTCACAAAAGCTTTCTATACTACTTGAAGTTAAATATACAATGATAATCTTCAGTGACGTCTATCGTGCAATAGTGCTGACTGAAGTCAGCGGCCAATGCAGGACCAGAATCGTTTATCCATTTCATGGTCCCAAATGAACATTTTAACAATCCTGCAAACAGAAACAGCCCACATAGTTTACAGTTCTGTTTTCACAAACGTACAAGCACAGCTAGGTAAACCAGTTCACAGAAAATAGAGGCGAAGTGATTGCGCACGAAAAGTTGAAAAACAGTTCGAAAAATCAACTATGCAACAGAGCAACCGATTTACGTTCAAAGCAAAGCTTGTACTGATTTCATACTTTCATGACGTGTCGCAGTGCCAGTGGAATCGAAGCTTGTTGCATTTCTGCGTCATTCTATAACATACCAAGTTACAAAACAAAGTTCACACAGAAAGGTAGCAAGACTGATTGCACACAGAAAGTTGTAGAAATATTAGAAAACTTCAGGCAATTATTAAGCAACACACTGCAACCGGTGGCAAGCAATCTTGCAATCATTTCATACTTCAGTGTTGCGGTGGTTTCCCAGCGTATCATCCTCATCGATGAAGCGGAGTTGGTTTGCGTGGCCCTGCATGCCGTTCGGCGGGTTGGGGGAGTCGTTGCCCGAATGGTTGACGGGCGGCACCAACGGCTGGAGTTCCATGTCCTCTTCGTCCAGCCACTTGGGCTTCTTCTCCGTGTTCGCCACGCTCATGTCGACCATGAGATTGGAGCAGCCCGACGACATCGACAGCATGCTGTCTCGACGCTCGTCTCGACGCTCCGGTTCCTTCATGGCGTCGCGTAGCGCCTGAAACATGGGGTTGAAATAATATATATGACTATTATCTAATGATCTTTTTCATCATCATTATCCTCCTCATCCTCATCATCAACATCAGTATCACCAGTTCCATCATTATCGTCGTCATCATCATACATCATCATCATCATCATCATCATCATCATCATCATCATCATCATCATCATCATCATCATTAGCACAATCGCCATCATTATCATCATATTTTAAAGCACCACAACGACCGGCAGCAGCATCATTGTTATCATCATCATCGCCATCGTCGTTAATCATCATCATCATTACCATCATCAATTATCATCATCGTCGACACCATCACCACCACCAAGATTACTCGTTATCATCGTCATCCTATCATAAATATCACCATCATTATCGACATCATTATCGTCGCCATGATCGTACCTGGAACATGCCGGTGCCGAGTAACTCGTCGTCCGTGAGGTCCTTGTCGTGCACCTTGGCCTCCACCTGTCTGATCTTCTTATCCATCTCGCCCAGGGCTTCGAACATCTCGAACTTGAATCCAGAGATGTCCTGCTTGAGTTCGTTCAGGATGTTGGCCTGGTCATCGTCCTCCTCTTGGTGACGCTTCTCGAAGTGGTACCTCCTCACCAGGTGGTCAGACACTTCCTGTTAATCGATACAGACAACGCAGAGGATAACCATATAATCTTGATAAAACATACAAAACATCGAAACATACATTTTCGGCTGATGATTTTATCACATAAACGATAATTATGTGATCAAGTGGTACCGCCTCACCAGGTGGTCAGACACTTCATGTTAGTCGATACAAACAACACAAAGATACAATCACACTTATCATAATTCATGAATTATATAGTACTCGCTATTACTCTGTAAGCGAGCATAAAATAAACGTTATCACTGCATATTAATACACGTTAAACAAGCGAAAGCTTTGATGAATAAATAAAAACAGAATACATAAAGAGTAAGTTATCTCACCTTGAAACGCATCTGCCGCTCATCGACCAAACTTTTCAAACGCTCCTGTATAATGAAAAATAAAGGCACACAATGAAAAAGAGTTTTTTCACTACTTTTGATAGGTACATTTTATAACATATTTAAAAAAAAAAAAAAAACATACATCTTTTTTAAAAACGGAAATACGGTTTTACAGAAATGTGATATTTGAAGATGACAAAATTTCCTTCCCAAACCTCATGCTATAAAAAAAACAAAACGAAGTCATAGAATAATAGGAAAACACAGTTTTTCCGCGACGTCAAAAGCGTGTAAATAGCGGCGCCATATTACTAAAACCAGACGGAATCGTACGTTTCCGCGCCGATCGTGCAACTCTCTATAAAGCCCGGCGCAGATTCATTCCGATCGGCTCAATTTTCAGTGCCTCGCGACACACATTTTGCCAGTCGAGAGACAGTCGGATGCCAGTTGGGGCCGATTCAACAAGATAAATCTGCTCCGACTGACCGGGCCCAACTCTAGCCTGATTGAAACCAGTCGGATCGGGTCGAGTGGCTCTGTCTGCGCCGGGCTTAGTCAATCCATGGCGAGCAAACATGGCTCCTCCCTGTGACCGCTTATAAAGCGCCCCCTGACACTAAACGATCCAGTCACCTTAACCCCCCCCCCCCCCCCCAGTTATTACGTTGACTACTATATACCTTGTATTGCTTGGCCATCTCGCCTCTACAGCACACCTCGCAGAACAGCCAGCGGAAGAAATAGAAGAACGATTTGGGAGTTGGGATGATGTTGAACGGTGGGGGCACTGTTCCCAAATCGTCGAAGTAACTCATCCAGAGCTTGGACCGGGAGAATTTCCATTCGATGTCTGCGTCCATCTGAAAATGTGCAATCATATCAAACATAAACACGTTGAAGATATCGTCATCTCAATTAAACAATACTCATGAAACAATAATACGATTTTCAATCGCAGAATTTGTTTATTCCTTTTTTAATAACGTTTTTGACTCATATTTTCGTTGTTTCACGTTTGAAAATGAACCAAGATAATGTGTATGAATTCAAAATGTTAGAATGTAGTATGGCAGTTGGCGTTGTGTTTTAATGTAAATTTTTACTTTTTAGTGTATGTGTGCGTGAGAGGTATTCGGGGCAACGTAGCCTACATAGCGACTCCGCAAAATCGATCACTAAATTGAACTCAAATGTTGAGACTAAAATGCCATTGTGTCTGCGAAATACACTTTATATTGGGTAGAAATTGCCATTTATGTTTGTGAACAAACACATATAATTTGTTGGATACTATAACATATTATTCGAAAAAAAAACCTGCTTGAATAAATGATAGAGATACTGAATATTTGAGATTGTCTCACCTCTACACGTGTGTAGGTATTACTCATCATAGCGATAAGGACGTTCAGCAGGACGACGATAGAGACGACGTGATACGTTGCATAGAGCAGGTTGCCCACGGCCTGTGTGAACGTGTGCTCGATATCGGCAAGGCTAGATAGGTTGACCACGTTCATGTCGGGCAGGCCGAACAGAGCCCAGAACAGTGTGGCCATCGTGTCGCTCAACCTAAGAATGATACATGTACACATTTTGAATAAATTAGCACATTTCTTTCTGGAAGTTCATCTGAGACAGACGATCTCCTGGTTATAATGGCACTATTACAATTTGGATAAAAACACATCATAATTTACAGTAATTATTATTTTTAAAAATCCAACAATTTCCAAATGATGGTCGAAACTGAACGATTACTATTAAACAATCCAAAAGACAGAGCCGCGATATACTCGTAGAGCTAGTTTCATCGTATTCGTGCCGAATGCGAAAAAAGTATAATGCAACGGAAAAGGCCGAACAGGGCCCGAGTACTTACGATCCGAACATTTGAACAACGATGAATGCCGAGTACCACTAGAAATGATTAACAAACGGTGAAGGCCGAACACTTACGATCCAAACGGTTGATCGACAGGGGGGGGGGGGGGGGGGGGGAGTAGATTAGAGCTATTCTTGTGGAATAAGAATATGGAAAAGACCGAATTGTGGCCGAGTACTTACGATCCGAATGGTTGAGCAGCGATGAATTTCCGAGTAGTACCAGTAAAGCGGGTTCATCATGTTAGTGTCAAATGAGGATAGGTAATGGGACGGAAAAGGCCGAACATGACCCGATCCGAATGGTTGAGCAGCGATGAATGCCGAGTAGTACCAGTAGAGCGGGTTCATCATGTTAGTGTCAAATGAGGATAGGTAATGGGACGGAAAAGGCCGAACATGACCCGAGTACTTACGATCCGAATGGTTGAGCAGCGATGAATGCCGAGTAGTACCAGTAGAGCTGGTTCATCATGTTAGTGTCAAATGAAGATAGGTAATGGGACGGAAAAGGCCGAACATGACCCGAGTACTTACGATCCGAATGGTTGAGCAGCGATGAATGCCGAGTAGTACCAGTAGAGCTGGTTCATCATGTTAGTGTCAAATGAGGAAAGGTAATGGGACGGAAAAGACCGAACATGACCCGAGTACTTACGATCCGAATGGTTGAGCAGCGATGAATGCCGAGTAGTATCAGTAGAGCTGGTTCATCATGTTAGTGTCAAATGAGGAAGGTAAAGGGACGGAAAAGGCCGAACATGACCCGAGTACTTACGATCCGAATGGTTGAGCAGTGATGAATGCCGAGTAGTACCAGTAGAGCTGGTTCATGCCGAGCGAGAAGGCGAACCACACGAAGCAGAAGATGAGGAGGAACTTGAAGATGTCGTAGATCATACCGCCGAGCGAGATCTGCATGGGTCCGACGTGGCGGTTGACCACGGTAATGCAAATCGGTCGCAGGAAGCTCAACACCTGGCAAAGACACATCGGTTGATCGATTACCAATTGTTTACATGGTTGATTAAAAATAAAATTAGTTAATGATGCATTACCGAATTTGAATTACAAAAATTATATAATGTGAATTGTGTCGCAATAAAACTGATCAACAGTTTTCATTTTTAGAGGGTAAAAGTTATTTCGACATTGGACGTTACATAAATTTAAAATCAAAAGGCTGCCACCAATAGAAATATTCGCTCTCTGAATTGTAATATGTATATCAGTTCCAAAACTACAATCGTTGGCAGGTGAAAAGTCAATTTTGTATTCAGCACCAAAATTATGGAATTCTTTGCCAATTAATGTTAGAAATGCAACATCGATTGAGTCATTTAAAATAGGTATAAAGACTACATGTATTTTGTTTAAATTAGCATTCGATTAGGGACTTGATTTATCTTTCTCTCTCCTTTCCTTTCTTTTTCATTTCCTATTGCGCCTTGAGAATAGTGTACTAGAGTCATGGCGCACTATAAGTGCTCTATATTATTAGTATTATTATTATATATCGAGGTATTAACTCGATCTTTATACACACCTTTGCTATGGCGAAGAGGGCCTCTGCAATAAGCACAGGGTCGTATGCCCCCCAGGAAGCCCGCTCGAAGTCCTCGTACTCTGATATGTCCGTCCGCACGATGCTGTTTCCGCCTCTCCGTCGGCCGCTGCCACTCGTTTCGCTAGTCGCCTAGGAGTGATAACAATTAAATAACAAAATTATCTTAAATTAAAATAAAAAGAATACGAACAGGTATATTTAGTAATTTAATAATAGGATGATTTATCCTACGGATGTTGCTTCTGTTTCTTCCTCAGATACCACACGTGTTGCTTGTCGCCTGAGAGTGGTAGAAATACAATCAAATATATCATTACAACATTAATTCAAATAATAGGTTATATAACATTTGTAAGTAATTTGAGACTATGTGAATAACGATATTCGGATATTCGGATATATCGGCTGCCCTTCCTGTCGCTAGTTGTCTGACATGTCTGATACGGATATAGATGAAAGTGTAACTATCATACATATCTGAACTGTAATAACCAGATGAAGAACTTATATTTAGTACTGTAAAAACTGTAAAAGTCTAATTTTCAAATCGAGATTGATTCCAACACCGGGAGGCACATTAATCGTGAACTTATCGTTATCCATGTTAACGTATATCAATCCCGTTTGGCACATCCAGGCTGGTGGGTGAACAGTAAACGGTTTATAACAGTACGGAACTAAAGGAATTGTATCGTCACTATAAGAGGGCGGTATACAAACTCTTCACAGGGAGGCGCCATGTGATACGCACGCGCTATGCTCTGTAGCTCTTACGCGCTAAAGAAAATGTATTCGAGTGTCGACGATTCCGCCTGGCTCTGAAGACATGGCTTGGCACTGCCCTGTGCGCATTTCCCAATAGTTGATGCAGCAGTAACTTTAATACTCACCTCGCCGCCGGTGAACATGTTCTTGATGTCCGACTGTCCGTACGCCAGTTCCTGCAGCCTGTCGTGGATGCCCTGCAGGTTGTCCTGTATACCGTCCAGGGTCTCAGTCACCACCGCGTTGTCGTTAATGGCACTCGCGTCCACTGAACTCCCACTTGTTGGTGGGGGCTGTGTGGCGTTCAAGTCCTGCGACCGCGGCGCAATGTGGAATGTCGCGTCATCGGAGGCGCTGAATGCCTGGAATTATAAAGAAAAGGAAAAAAAAAAACGTTACAAAACAAGACAAGACGTTGATCAATAAGCATCCTCTTAACGTTCACGGCGCTCCCGTCCACTGAACTGTCACTAGTCTTGTTGGTGGGGGAGTGTTGCTTTCTGCACCCACCACAGCGCAATGTGGAATTTTGCGTCTTCTGCGCTGAGTGCCTCAAAGAATGATAACGAAAACACATACCAAGCAAATGTTATGAGAAATACAAATGTAGAATCCAATGCTAAATAACAGTTTACACGCTTGTTTCTTTTTCACGCCTGTTGACGAGTGCATCACTGCGTTGAAATATTTCGACTGAGGGGGACTGAGGTAATTTATGTTTGTGTATGTAGATACTAATGCTTTCCTTGATTAGATATGAAAAGGCAATTTTGATTTGATCAATTTGGTACATTTAAAACAATACTTGCACAATTTCCTTAAAACTTAAGTTAATTCGTATGAAGGTTCATTATCTTATATAACAGTCTAAATTTATACATGTATTTTTGTTGTCTAATATCATTTATATTATTCTACTTCCAATACACATATGCCAGTTCGTGTTTAATTTGTGTAAATCACATTTAACAGCCTTTTATATTGGTACCATACGTTGGTTCGTTTGATCCTCTTTTATTAGGCAACAATATGCGGCAAATTGTACTGGTTATCCTAAATTGGCGAAAACTTGTTCGGATTACGATTCCATATTCATACAAATCCCCTTGACATTTCTTATGGATAATTTAGTTCGTTTATCATGAATGTATAAAGAGCATACAATTGTGTTGCTTGGAAACAGCAGTGGACATCAATTAATCTCTTAAATAAAGCGTCAGATGGAAAGTTATTATAACGCCGAGAAAATAATATAAGTAATATTATAGAGGTATAATTGATTGGGCTTCAGATGTTTACAAATAATGTACAGTATACATTGTTTTTCTATTTTCCGAATTTATAACACTCAACCACAAACATGATGAAAGGAAGGGTTAATACACATCTAAAGAAATAAATCAGACTCTTATTATATACTATACTGTAAAAACGGAGCAGAGGGAAATTGCAAACATGATAAAGAAATAAAAGTAATTTAGAGATTTGTATTTATGTACATCATGTGTATGTTCTCGTGTGAATGAATATCACCTTTAATGTTTCACAGGTAAATGACCACCTTACTATAAAGCAGAACAATAAAACAAAAACGTACCTGTATATAAACCATAACCCTGAGTGCGATAAAGCACCAGTAGAGGGAGAGCATAAAGAAATCGAAATAGTTCCAGAGATTTGCGAAGAAGCGAGTCCCGTTGTACCACAACTCCTTACATTTCTGCCACGTTTGACCTGTAGACAAAATATAAAGACATAAGAGAAATAAAGTGATTGACTAATTTAACACATTTGTTCTTTCTGATAATGTGATTTTCATGTAATAAAAGTAAGAATGATAATACTCGAAATAGTTCCAGAGATTTGCGAAGAAGCGAGTCCCGTTGTACCACAACTCCTTACATTTCTGCCACGTTTGACCTGTAGAAAACATATAAAGACATAAGAGAAATAAAGTGATTGACTAATTTAACACATTTGTTCTTTCTGATAATGGGATTTTCATGTAATAAAAGTAAGAATGATACTACTTGAAATAGTTCCAGAGATTTGCGAAGAAGCGAGTCCCGTTGTACCACAACTCCTTGCATTTCTGCCACTTTTGACCTGCAGACAATATTATAAAGACATAAGATAAATCGGCGATTTACTCAAAAGCAAAATTATTCTAAATCTTAATAGGCTACTTATTCGATGTCTTCATGTGCTCTTTGAAAGTGAAATTATAGAACAGAATTTGAAAATGAACATGATTTTATAAAATGACATGAACAATTGCATCACCAAAGAAAGCTGTTTTAAATTGAGGTTAAAGCTCTCAAGGGAATGAGAGTTCTTCAGATATAAAGAAGGTCGTTCTATAACGCCAGAATAATAAATGGAAATTAACTCCCGTTAAAGGGACAGTCCCTCTTTTGCAAGCCAAATTTCAAAAGTTGCGAGGTTATTGTCTTATATGAAAGAAAATGTAATTTAACAGCATGCCTGAACAATTAGAGCTTGAAATCTCTTTTTCGTGGTTATAAAGACCTCAAACTAATAAAACGACATCCAGCGTTTAATTTTGCATTATACGTGTATTCACCCGGTGAGGAATTTCACACACAGATTCCACGGAGAAACACGTTGCTGTGCGTGACCCCTACGTGACCCGCGCTAGCTACGTGACTCGCGCACAGATCAAACAACGGCATAAGCGAATACTAAACAAAATAACCGAACCTCCCTTAAACTGACTACATGTAATTATATATTCTTCATTTTTGAGATCCGTCGGCTTCACAATACCTTTACAAGAATAAGTACAATATTGTTGTAATTTTATGTTAAATCAGTTAAACTAAATTGACCGATATATAGTTTAATGGAGGGACGCATTCGTTTTTCATTCGTAGAATCCAAATTACAGGGCTGTTCGATCTGATTTTGTTTGTGTGTGTTACATTCATCCCCATCCGTCAACTGGAAACTGTTCAGACGATTTGTAAAAGGGGGACAGTCCCTTTAATGTACAGTCAAACCTGTGAATAGCGATCACCTATATATGAAACAAGAAAAGTGACCACTGAACACAGGTTACCTTTATAGACAGGTTTCATAACATTATTTTTCTATACAGGGGATCACTTTGTATTGCCACGATAGGCAGGTTGGCTGCTATATTATATAGACAGGTGGCCACTATAAAGACAAGTCTGATTGTATTATGTAATCATATAATAAGTGCAGTATTTAATTCGCATAGGTATACAATTCTTTTGTGATTATACATTAGTTGTCATATAAAAGAACGCACAATTTTGTAAAACGCTTTGATACAGAAGCCCTGTTGTTAAATGGTTCGAATTTATTAAATATAATTTGGAATTGACATCGCAAGTAGCTCAAATGAAAGTGCATGGCAACAAAATAATACCACATTATTGTAACAACAAAAGTCAATGAAATATGAACTCGAAATAACCTTGATGGCCCATAAACAAGGGCAGGAATTTGAAGTAAAACAAACAAAAAAACGTGAAAGTGGATATAGTCACTCGTTTGTTGGCCAACTGTAAATATTTTTGTAGCCGGTTGAGCACGTCGGGCAAAGATAATTACCCGTAAAGTCCATTTCCATATAATCAAACAGAAACTATAAAGGTATCATCAGAACCGGCGATGTGTTTGCTCATTACGCCAGTGTGAACTATTGATAAAAGTCACCGGTTCAAGGTCATGCTTTTTAGAAAGGTATTCAAGTTCAAATACCTCGATTTCACTCTACTACTATAATAGTTTCACGATCATGTCCGATTATTATACAGCGAAGTGCCTGTTGGTAAACAAAGTTATTCCATTATTTCGATTCACTGACTATCATTATACCGCCGGTAAACTACCCTTCAAACAAAATTAGAACACGTTTACCAGTATACTGTAAAGCAGTATAGTGTGTGATGGAGAGTTATGAACCGAGACCACTACGATAATTTTCTCAACAGGACCGTGAAAAGCGTTCATAAATTCAAGGACACTGACTATCATTATACCCCGGTAAACTACCCTTCAAACAGAATTAAAACACGTATAATGTAGAGCAGTACAGTGTGTGATGGAGAGTTATGAACCGAGACCACTATGATATTTTTCTCAACTGGACCGTGAAAAGCGTTCATAAACTCAAGGACAATATGGGTGCAACGGATATTGTAGAATATTATCATGATTCTCTGATGATTAATTATGGCTATGACCCATTATCTCCCTCTTCCCGTTCCAAAAGATGCCTACATCATTTTGGTGTCTTCTCCTAACCACTGTTATTGCACCCCCACACGCATACACATACACATACACACACACATGCACACACACACACACACACACACACACACACACACACACACACACACACATGCACATACACATGCACACACACACATACACATGCACATACACATACACATACACATGTACATACACATGCACATACACATACATATACATACATACACACACACACACACACACACACACACATATATACACACATACACATACACACAAACATACGCACACATACACATACACATACACACATATCACTGCCACCTAACTACTGGCAACACCAATCAGCAATTCCAAGATGATAGGCAATTAACAAAGGAAACGAACAAATATTGAGTTCCTATTTCACAAAATCTAAACAGGAAAATTATCAATACTGTCCACGATTTTTGTTGTCCCTTTTCAACAATTGACAAATTCGACTACATCATAAATGCAAATATTAGATGCTCTCCAATCTTCATATAGATGGGCTTTTGATTAACAGCCGCGCACTTTTTGGAGTAGAATACAAATAGAAAAAGAGAGGGAGAGAAAAAGAAAAGAAGAAGCAAAAACCGACTAGAAAGTAGAAAAGCTCGATGGAAGGGAGTGGCAATTTGTAAAGGAGATTAGGTGTTATTATTACAACGTTGGCGTTACTTTCAATGTATAATATGTAACGCCAAACAATTCCTTTTTAAATTATTAAATCTAAATAATTTATCATATCAAACAGCGAATTAAAAAACAAAATAACAACAATTCTGTCCATTGCACTGATCCTCTCAACCGCAAATCCGCTGTCTCATGGCATAATCTTGCCAGTCCGGTAGGATGCGGAACTCCACATCTATATTTAGTATTTCATGCTAGTAGGCAAGATATACGGGGGTGAAGGGCTGCTATTAGCCAGCGTCGATGCTATTGGCCAACACAATCTGATCACGTGACACCATATATTGTACATGTAATGTACGTAGCGTGGGCGCCACATATTGCAAGATAATGTCATCTTTACTTAACACCATAACATCAGTCTTATATCATACCATTATGCATATTAATGGATATATACCCTAGCTATGTATATCTATCTATCTATATATCTATCTATCTATCTATCTATCTATCTATCGAGTAAAAGACGTTGCTCTACGTCGGTGTAGTGGAATAATTGTGAAACAAAACGTTAAAAGACATCTATCCATCTATGTTTCATGATGTATTCGTATAACCGAATGTCCAATATTGTATTTTCGATTGTACAGCTAGTAAGTATCATACACTTAGTTGTATCAATCATCCCTATGTCTTCCTTGATAGGTTTTTTTAAAAACAATTTAATACATTTTCTTTTGAATTTGATTTGCACTTTTATTGAATAAACCGGAAGGAAATGAATGACCATTGGCATATCGGTAGGAGAAGTGAAAATGGAGCGAAACTAATTCGAATTGGATTCCTACTCTCGTGAGTTATTCATCTCTGATTTTATCGCTGTTTGCACATCACCCCAACTCAAACATTTTCCAAAACGGTCGTTAAGAATCTAAATGAAGATATCAAGAATGTAATATTATTGTTTCTTCGGTCAACTGAATGACTAATGAAAACAATTGTCTGGATGCCGTTATAATTATTGACAACTGCCCCTAGTACTATTTTGTATGTTCACCAAATGATATTTTTTAATGTCGCTTTACCTGCCATTCAACTACATACAATATAAAATTAGCCCGATTTATTGCTGCACCAGTTAGAGAGTTAAGTTATGGATTGGGCTCTTTTTAATTTGACTTGTACTTTCCGGTAATCATGGTAATAAACCTGGAGGAAGCAAATGACAAATGACTGAACAATGGCATATCGGTATAGCGACTAATGGGTGATAATATGGGTGGAGGGGTTGGGGGGGGGGGGGGCACGTGCCTCCTATAATATAGCAAACGACTTTAAATTGGGGTATAGGATGGAAAGGGGTAAATAAATACACGAGAGTGTTCCAAAATGAGTTAGCCCTTAAATACATTCTACGCCCCTGTGAACGATTATATCACATACCTGTCCAGTAATAGTCCCATCGATTATAGTCACCGAAAATCGCGATACATGCTGTAGAACTATTACTAGTAATGATGGATGTGGAACGAAATTGATTTGATCTGTCTAATTTCGTACACGGTTATATGCTCTGTGTAACTGTGTAAAGTGCAGTGGCCAAAACTGATCAGAACAAATCCATAAGTACATCTAGGGTTATCGGGTGTTATTAGATAGCTGTACTAAACTCCACCACCACATTATAAGATTTGATTTATCATACAAACGTATTTGTCTTTCATATCAAACACAGGGAAACTGACCAGAAATAATGAGTATAAATACAAATGAGCAAAGAAAATAGAGTTTCCCCGGTATTCGACCCCGAGACCTGCGGATTGCTATAATTAGTTCGGTGCTCTATATACCAACTGGGCTATAAAGCCCTTTTGCTGGTTGTCAGCTATTACTGGCGTAGATCTGTCCATAATATACCTTTTGTTTAGATAGAGGGGGATGAATTAATATATTATCCCTTTGAACTATAATAGGTATCATGTTTTGCTGTTCATCCCTATACAAATATAAACCCATTCACGGAATAAAAAATTCATCTTGTATTTAACACTATATACCATGAGCAGGATGGGCAGGCATGGTCAAACCTAGACCGAAAAATCAGTGTATATTCCGTGGGTTAGGTCCACTGAGACTGTGTCTTATTTCCGTTATCATTTTACACTATCTTATTTTCTGATGGAGGGGATAGTAAGACGTCATAATATTAAAGGACCCCTCCAGAACGAGATGGATTTTTCTGTCTATAGGTAAAACCAGGGGAATGGAAGGAACAGTGAAGATTTATTCACCCCGGTGCGTTGCCAGATTGGGACCACGTATAACATGACAATAATGATTCACTAGCTCCCGGACGGGCTTGATTCACAATTCGAGGGTTTGCATCGTGATGAGTTCATCAAACATGCCTGGAATTGACTCGCACAACAATTCATCACGATTTTACCGGGAATGGTAGAAAGGTCATATTATTGTCCATGCACCCCCTTCGCCCCATTCATCCCGTTTCGTCTCTATCCCATGTTTTTGTTGTGGACATAATTCATTCGCAAAACCTGGCCCTTCCATATTGGGGACTTCCATGGAGATTTCTATCAGGACCCTAGTGTCACTTGTCTACTGAATAATATGGAGTTCCATACTTTCCGGAAATACAGGTGACAGAAATGACTAGTTTGATAATTATGCTCTAATACGTGGATAAAATGTGGGCGTATTGATTAATTTGCATTAATTCTTTAATATTTTCTATAGTTATAATGACTCAAGCCTGTTGGCATGTCATTTAGAAATAATGCACCACCATGTGGTTAGTTTGTATTATCTTTATCTTCTTTACTGCATACGAGCTAAATAACAGTTTGAAAACCTACGATATGGTCTTCATTATGAAAAAAAGAAAAACAAATGTAATTTGGACAATATTACAGGGCGGCACACATTTCAGATGGAAGAATCTTTCTGCACAAAAAATTAAATGACGGAATACTTTTACAATATAATCCAAATTCGAGTTTAAACCAATGTACATTTCAAAGTACGGTATATTATTTGTAAAGACGAGACTAGAACCAGAACATATATACTATACATGCATACATACACGCGTATGCATTCATACATACGTATATACACAAAACAAAGATAAAACATCCTCCCGCAAAAACACACACACACACACACACACACACACACACAAACATACTCACAAACACATACCCGCACACAAACAAAGACAAAAAGCACACAAATGCAAACACACACACACTCGCGCAAACGCATATTAACGTTCACATACCCCTAATGCACACACAAAAAAACACCTATATACACAAACAAACACACACACTAGTACACAAACATAGACAAACACACACAAAAACCAACACACATACACGGATGCACATACATACACACATAAGTACAAACATTTCTCCAGTCTCCCTATTTTCCACACTTTGGTTTTTGTGCGAATTTTAACGCACAATAATTTGAGCACCTGCGCCACTCGTATCGGATGGTTGGCTCCCAGGAGATGATCTTCTTCATAATTCATTTTTTTTCTCCGTATTTTCCTTTTTTTTTCTGCACCAACATCTCTCCATTAGTTCACCCTTTTTGTATTCCTTGTTGAAGACAATTTCTTCCCGTGTAGAGTTTTCCAGTTAGCTAATTTAGTTTACTTGAAATGATGCTCATTTCGAAACTTGTGAAGATAAACGCCGGACATGTGTCACCTCTAATTACGAGTTTTACACGCTCGATAATTATGTACACACGTTTGTAATACTTGAAACACTTCAGCAGGACTTTCTTCAAAATTGCACTTATTCATTTCATTTATCTTTGTATTACCTTTTTTATCTCATAAACTGGAATGTTAAATTTATTTATACTCAAATGTTTATGTTTCATCGTTAGTATTGAGAAATCAAGAGTTAATGCAGACTAAACTTACATAATAGAGATATTTTTTTCCAAACACGATAATTATTCTAACCTACAGTAGATAGACTACACGAAACGACTAATATCCATTGTTTACTAAATTATTCTTTCCAGTCGAATATACTTTACTGTAATGTATGATTAGTGACAAATCATTGTCATATCATTATCATCAGCATCATCACCGTCATTATCATCAGTATCAGCATTGTCATCATCGTCTTCATCATCATTATCATCAGCATAATAATCATCATCATCATCATCACCCCATCATCGTCGTCGTCGTCATTATCGTCATAATCGTCATCACATCGTCATCATCATCATCATCTTCGTCATCATCATCATCATCATCATAATCATCACCACCAACACCACCACCACTACCACCACCACCACCACCACCATCATTATCATGATGAAAAGGTCTTTGCTACTTACCGGCCACCCAGGCCACGATGAGGAGCATGGTGATCGTAGGGGGGTCCGACCTCGAGTCGACGACGCGCGTGGCGAGGGTCGTGCCGTTGTCCGTCTGGATCTGCTCCGTTGTTGTCTTGACCTGGTTCTCGGCGATGGTCTGGTAGAGGAGCAGGAGGAGGAAGTAGATCATGGAGGCGGTGTGGATGACGAACTTGACGAAGGGGATAGAGAGGAAGTCTCGGTATCGACCTCGAGGATAGACGATGTAGGCGATGGAGAGGATTGGGAAGCCGATGGAGATGAAGAAGACGAGCATGCCGGAGCGGAAGGCGTTCATGTCTCGCCAGCCAGGCAGCCCCGCGTACCAGCGCTCGATTAATCGCTGCTGGCAGTGGGGATGTGCTACGAACTGCGAGGGATAAAGTTTCAATTTTAAATCGCAATACATTTCATATCTATTGGAAATTTATCTAAAGCAATTTATTTGTACGTACTAAAAGAAATACAAATATATCAATATAAATTTAAAGTATAACAGTTAATTAATATCGCATATCATACTTTTATTCTTGTATTTATTCAAGTATAAAAAAGGTCCTCCAACATTTATTTGTTAACCTTAATTCAAATCACTCCCATGACAGCATAACTTTTGACCAATCAGAGCAAAGGTCCTCTTAACACAAGTTTCAAAAGGAAATATTGTATAAACCTGGCAACAGTGGCTCGATGTAAGTTATAATAATCATAATCAGAATCCAGTGATCTTACTTAGTGCAGCATGCAAGGCAATGTGAGGACAAATATACAAGTTGATCAACAAAGTCCACATGAGTGGATGAAAGCTCGCCAGTCAAAATCTTAAAGGGAACCACTACCCAAAAATAATATTCTTATGATTATGAAGGGTAGTAGAGTTAATAGTCCGCTTGTTTTTCAAACAAATTATATTATTAAAAACTCTCATCAACATACTAAAAATGCCTGCGTTCAAGGGTCTGCAGAAGAAGACTACCTATTGTCTAGGACGTACTCGTGTTCCGTGATTATATTTATTGTCTCCAAACGTACGCGTGTATAGACTTGGCGCATTCACAGACGTATGACGCATACGGAACCATGATGCCCTGTTGATTCCGTAAGTGTTCGTAATTAATTGTATTGTTACGCAACCCTCTGCAAAGTGTTGGACATCTATTTAATATCAAACAAAATGTGCCAAAACATATAAGCCTGTGTTGTTCATTGCGCGGTGGTCCCCTTTAATTTTATATGTTAGAATAATCGGGGTCGTACTTGCTCCCTGGTGACAAAAATAAATTATTCTTAAACGTATGACACTTTTGTTGGTAATCTCACCTTTCTTTGTTCGAAGTGTATGGCTGCCTTGACCCTCATGGGCTGTTCGGAGGCAAGCTCGGAATTGGGGTTACTCCAACCGTACGAGTCATGGTTCAATATGTATGCTTGTTCAGAGGAATCTCGTACCTGGTCAAAACAAGATTACACAATCAAGGTTAAATCATCGGTTTAAATTTTGGTGATTTAATTGGCAAGCTTTGTAAAAGACTACTCCAACCGTACGAGTCATTGTTCAATATGTATGCTTTGTCAGAGGAATCTCGTACCTAGTCAAAACAAGATAACAAAATCAAGGTTAAATCATCGGTATAAATTTTGGTGATTTAATTGAAAAGCTTTGTAAAAGACTACTATATTCCAACCGTACGAGTCATGGTTCAATATGCATGCTTGTTCAGATGAATCTCGTACCTGAAACAAAATATATTGAATATAATTAAAGAGTTAAATCAATAGGAAACCATACACAGTTAGTATACAGCCTTGTCTAAGACTATGTCATGGTTTGTTATGGTTTAATTTGAATGCTTGTTTAGATGTATCTCGTACCTAGTCAAAACAAGAGGATACAAGGGTTGAATGAGTTAAGTTCTGGTCAAGAGGGCGCTTCAAGACCATCTGTATGTATATATAATATTTTACCATTTAAAGATGGTTGTATATTATGACCAAAAAATACATAGCTATTATTCAATAAGGCAACTCTAACCGTACGAGTCATGGTTTAAAATGTACCTTTTCCAGAAATGTGTGTGTAACTGATGCAAATCAATAGGAGTGGGAATAAGTAAACCATCCATAGATCTTATAGACAAGCCTTGTGCAAGACTACTCCAACCGTACGATCGAGTCATGGTTCAAAATATACGTTTTCAGAGGAATCTTTGATACAAATCAATAGGAATAGGAATATAAAGTAAACCATACATAGATCTTATAAAAAAAAAGCCTTGTGCAAGACTACTCCAACCGTACGAGTCCTGGTTCAATATGTATGTTTTTTTTCAGAGAAAACTAGTTTTGGTAAAACGATGATAACAACTCGAAATAATTAATAACAAGATATAGATACAAACAAATAAAACACGGTTACATGAAATATGTAAACAAGGGAGATTAACATGTTGTATGCTGTATGGAAAATATCATAATACATGATTATTACATGATTATAACTACCATCAATACAAACAATGACCTTCGAAATATATGATATTTCTGAACAAAAGTGTGCAGGAATGTAGATATTTAACGTACGTTGCCAAAATTGAGTTGGAACCGAAATATAATTACAACAAACATACGTGGATGGCATTTAGTGACATTTGGATGTTTTACAAAATGTCATAAATGTTCAACACGCGCGATCATGCACTCTAAATTACCAGCGTAATCGAGGACAACATTTGCGATACATTATCTCGCACAATAGTAATTAAGTAAACGAACTTCTTTGATGTATCCCCATTCTAACCTCACGGTCATAGACCTTGGATATAAAGTAAATAATCTTCTCTTAAAGGGAACTACTGTACAATTTTGTTAAATGTGGTATGTTAATCTTCATACATTTTCTTGAATGATCAAATTACTGTAAATAGAGAATTTTCTTGAATTTAAAATTGTCGGCTTACTCAAGATCTATAGAAACGATCTGCGGCAAATTGTTCACATTGATCCACAAGCTCGCGAAAATAGTCGCAGAAATCGTGTTTGGTGTTTGGTGCTTTATGCTTACCATGCTTACATGATTAAAGTCACTTTTGGATCTTCCTATTCGTTTCAAGAATTATTCAATAAACTATTGTAATACTTTTCTTTACAAAATGATTATCTCCTTACTTGATCTAAAAGATCTGCGGCAAACTGTTCACACTGATCCGCGAGCTCGCGAAACTGGTCGCAGAACTCGTATTTGGTGCGCATGAGTTTGCGCAGCTTGGCGCAGAGCTCAAAGGTCGTGCTGAAGGGGTCGGGAGAGGTCAGGGATATGTAGGACTGGCTGGCCAGGGCCTTATACAGGTTCAGCATCCCGACCGAGTTCTCCAGCGTGTGGACCTCGGCCTGGTCCACGTACTCCCGCGGGTCCTTGATGCGTGCTCCCGCATCCAGCAGGATCTTGATGATTTCGAAGTGGTTGTGCTGAGCGGCCAGGACGAGCGGGGAGACGTCGGGATGGAAGTCGCCGTTCAGCGCCTTACAGTTTAAAGCTTCCTGCATGATGTGCCAAAGAAAATGATGAAATGATAAATTAACGAATACAGTGAGGATAACAAAATGATCAATAGATTAGCTGTATTTATTTTTGGAGTTTAATGTTTTTATTTAACATTCTGGCGAAAAGAATTCAAGTAAATCCTAACTTTCTTGTGATTTATACCACATGTTTTTAAAATGATATATTGTTAATAATTATCTGCAGAAAGTACAGGAAGACAACCTTCAAATACGTTTATTGAATGTGTTTGTTCTAGTCCCACATATTCAAAATAAATTCAAACCAATTTGATTGAAAAACAATCTTTCTTTTGAAATGTGTAATCTTATTACAATTCTATTGCTCCGGACTACCATTATTATCCTCCAAAACAAAAAATTATTTCATTACCATGTTACCATGGTTTTGCATGGCGCGAAACAAACCTCAGAAAGAAAAAATAACTTATTTTCTAAATGTAATTTTGAAATTCAAAGTACTGCAGAGGACAAGTATAAATATGACTTTATTTTGAACTGAAATTATACAGAAAGAGACGGTTGTTCCACATCTTCAGTAGATGCCACACTTACAACTGATGTGTTCACACGTACTTGGGTGTGAAGTTTATTTTCTTGATGTGATCACATGTCTGATAGTGGGTCTGAACTGTGCAGGTTTATTCTATATCAGATTATAATACTCGAAGTTGGTGTGTCCACACGTACCAGTAATTATCTATGATTGGTGTGATCGCATAATCTGTCTGAGAGCGGGTGTGAACTAGGCTTCTATTACGTTTATATATCAAATTAATATCTGATGTGTTCATACGTACGGTAAGTTTATTTCCTTGATGAAATCGTATATCTATCTGACAGTGGGTGTAAACATTGCATCTACTGCTAATATTCTATATCATGCGTAAAACAGGTTCGTTCACACGAACCAGTGAGTATACGTTTTTTTTTCTGGAAGTGACCGCATACTTATCAGATATTCTATTTGACAGCGATCGGTGTGAACGGTCTCTCTGATCTGTGCATTTTAATACTGTATCAGAGATAATATAGCTTGTGGGTTCATACGTATAATATATACCCGTAAGTTTCTTTTCTTGATGTGATCGCATATCCGTCTTATACAGCGGGTGTGAAATGTGCATGTTTATCATACTGTATCCTTTATTATAGATATAACTATAGTGTGTTCATACATACCAGTAAGTTTCTCTTCTTGATGTGATCGCATATCTGTCTTATACTGCGGGTATGAAATGTGCATGTTTATTATATGTATCCTTTATCATAGATATAGCTAGTCTTGATGTGATCCATAGGCGCCGGAAGTGGGGGGGGGGGGGGGGCAGGGGGGGCGGCCGCCCCCCAATCCAAAAAGTGGGGGGGCAAAATACGTTTTTGCCCCCCCAATAAGCCCCCCCCCCCCCCCCCAAAAAAAAAAAAAAAAAAAAAAAAAAAAAAAGAAAGAAAAAGAAAAGGAAGAAGAGTGGGAAAGAAAAAATAAAATGTATGAGCCAATACTTGTTAATTCTAACGTTTAAAAACTAATTCATACATCTATTTTAAGTTTTCGCTGCGCGCTTCGCGCGCAAACAAATTATCTCAGTTTGTTGTGTAACTTGCGTATGGTACGTCTGGGGTGGGTTTTTCTGTACCGGGCCACGTAGTTCCTGGGTAGGCTGCCATTGCTCTGGCTGTTTGTGTGACGTGCACCAAATTGCACCATTTCAAGTACATAAATGCAAAATCATCCCCGTGGGAGGGGGATACCCCCTCCCAAAACCCTCCCCCTCTGGCTCTGCCCCAGCCCTCGGTCGCTTCGCTCCCTCGGGACTAATTTTTGGCTGTAAGCTATGTTGTTGGATCACTGTGGCATATGGTTTATGTTTGTATGCACCAGTTTGCACCAATTCTAGTATATAAATGCAAAATCTTCCCCGTGGGAGGGGGAAACCCCCTCCCAAACCCTCCCCCTCTGGCTCTTCCCCAGCCTCGGTCGCTTCGCTTCCTCGGGACTCATTTTTGGCTGTAAGCTATGATGTTGGATCATACATACTGTGGCATATGGTTTATGTTTTTATCCACCAGATTGCACCAATTCAAGTATATAAATCCAAAATCTTCCCCGTGGGAGGGCGATACCCCCCTCCCAAACCCTCCCCCTCTGGCTCTGCCCCAGCCCTCGGTCACTTCGCTCCCTCGGGACTAATTTTTGGCTGTAAGCTATGTTGTTGGATCATACATAATGTGGCATATGGTTTCTGTTTTTATCCACCAGATTGCACAATTTCAAGTCCCAAAATGCAAAAGCTACCTTCCGTGGAGGGGGAGCACCCAACAACCACCCCCCCCCCCCCCCCCCCCCCCCGCTTAGTCACGTCGCTCCCTCGGGCTTGGTCGCTTTATCCTCGCAATGTCTCACTCTTACCTCTGGCAACCCTGTGAGTGTGGTTGGGCATGAGCCCCTAAACACATTAAATCATGAGCCCCCTTAGGGTTTTGCCCCCCCCCCCCCCCCCAATCCAAAACTGCTTCCGGCGCGCCTGATGTGATCGCATATCTGTCTAACAGCGGGTGTGACCTGTGCATGTTTATCATATTCTTTATCACATATATAGTTGATGTGTTCATACGTACCGGTAAGTTTCTCTTCTTGATGTGATCGCATATCTGTCTGACAGCAGGTGTGAACTGTGCATCTACCCCCCGTAGCAAGCTGTCACCGAGCTGTATATTGTGGTCCAGTAATAACTTGACGATATCTACATAGTATCAAGAGAAAATAAGAAAAGGTATGCAACGTAACAAATATAAACAAAACTATAGTTAAACGTTCTATTACTCGGTAACGATGCCGGCCACTGCATATATGGTGGTCCAGTAATAACTTGACGATATCTGCATGTTACCAAAAGAACATTGGAAAAAGTGAAACATATCAAATAGTTCAACGTTCTATTTCCCGTGAACGATACCAGTCAATGCATATATTATTGTCCAGTAATAACTTGACGATATCTACATTTTATCAAGAGAAAATGAGAAAAGGTGAAAAATATCAAATATATGAATATATGAACGTTTATTTCCCGGGAAATTTACCGGTCCTTGTAGTTCTGTGATGTTCCAGTGTCTCTATAACTCATACCGACATTAACAATTCGCGCATATTATAAATCATAACTCGATGTTATTTTTTGTTTCATATAAAGTTCACAAATCGCACTGACAGTACAAAGACAGTGTTTTTTTCAGGTCATACCGTAATAACAACATGGATGTTGACCATTCAAAACCTAGTTTAAAATCTACATTAATGAGAACTCACACATGGGGGCGTTTAGTGTTTTCAATATACGTATCCACAATGAAATCTTTCTCAAAGTGAAAATATATTTGATACACTAGCACTTTTGTTTCTTTTTCTTTTTTTTACATAAAGGTCTATGACTTCTTAAAACTGATTATCTAAACATAACATCCCTAGGCTATAAGCAATATTCATAATGAGCACAGTGCAGTGATGATTGGCATAATTATGGCGTATACAGGTCATTTCTATTCCGGGTCTGAGCGTCTGAGGATCTGAAATTCGACCCAATAGTTTATCCTTCCCGTTTACATCATACAATTGTACTCATATACTACAATTTTGCCCTTAATTAGGTATTTTCCCACAAAAATGATACTTTGGCCCAAGAGTTGATGATAACGCCCGAATATCAGATAATTTTGCCCGATATTGGTATTTTATCTGAAAGGAGGGTGGGGAGAGGGGGGGGGGGGGGGGGGGGGTCTGCCACCCTTACCCCTTGCCTCATAGTATTATACGCCTGTGACAATTTTAACATTATCAACAAGATGCCCGGCAGGCAGGCATTGAGGAAATCATGTGTGCCTTTTCTTCTTCTCCGCCTTCTACTTGTTCTACTAATAATGTACATCCGTCTGAAATTTCCTGGTAGTGATAATATTATAATATTATATTCTTTTTTTTTTAATTACATGTTGCCGAGGCTATTAAATCGGTTTTTACAAACAAACTAACATGTTTTACTTTTAGCTGTTCACTTTTTTTTTTTATTCAAGAAGGGTGCCATAAAGGTGTCAACATTATTGTCCCTTAATGAAATAACATAGAAGAAGGAATTAAACACTTAAGTTATAACAACTTTAGGAAAATATTGAAGACAAACTTGAACAACCCCAAATAACTTACTTTGAAAAATTTGAATTGTGCATGTTGCATCTTATTTATATGTACCCATCTTGTCTATCATTACTCTTTCAATATGATTCCATTTGTTATGACTTGCCAATCTTTCTTTTGATTACATTTTAATCACATTATTATTATTTTTATTGAAATCAAGTATACCCGTTTGTCATGTTTCGTGTTGTTGGTAAATATGTAAACATCGTGTTGTTTTAGTTGTTGCTTTAATATCTTTAGTTATTATTGCTCATTGTTATATCTATATTGTTTCGTAGGTTTCTTTGTGAATTAGTATTTTTTGTAATGTTTAAATTGTTTTTGTGGTAAATTAACGTTCTGCATTTTGTATGCATTTTATTTTGTATTCAATTATTTCCATTCCTTGCCATTTTTTATTTTCTTTATATTCATATTATATTATACGTATGTGAATATTGTATTGTGTTTAATTGTGAAAGTGTATCTCTTAATTACTATAACATGCTGGGTGCCCTTACTCGACAAGCTTCGTGCTTCTTATAGGTGCTACCTGTTACATTGTAACTGTACAAATTTGTATCTGATTTTTATCTGAAAAAAATGTTGAATTGAATTGAATTGAAATATCTAGGTGATATTCGTGATAAGCCTAATTCTATTTTTTTTATAGCAGTTCGATTATTGTACTTTGAGGAGCCCTGGGACTCTCAATTGTCTTTTGAAAACGAATAGGATAATGGTAATTATTTCATATTGATAATTATCGGGTGGCCAAACAGAAGTTTTTCACGTTCCTATTAAAAAGAAAATGCTTTATCTGTGAATTTATTTGTCACCATACACGGCCTTGTTGAATATTATCAATGCACGGCTTCAAGGCTATTATATTGAATGTATTCTATTTGTTTTACGATTATATCAGAAAACAGATATAGTCGCGTGTTTAAAAGACAATACAAAAGTGCGATACATTGTTAAATTTATACAAACAAGTTTGATTTGTAAACATTCGAAAACAATGAAACAGGCTACGGAAGAAACTATAATGATTGTCTTAGCTGAAGAACGAAGGCTGCAAATGTTCTGGGTCTATCATTCTGTTTGGTAAAATTAGAATTTAAATCACATACAGATCAACATTATCTACCAACTTATATTATCTCTTCAATAATCCCCTTTTAGCTAATCAGCACTTCAAGAGTAAATTAATATGTTTGCAGGCGGAGTTGACTGAAAATAATAATAACCGCCCTTGTCCTAAAGGAAATGTACATTCTGCCTCTCCAGTCCCAACCAAATACACTATAGCGGATTTTATCAAACGAAATGTAAAAACAATAACACAAATAAATCAAATAGCATATGGGTAGCTCAACCATAGGAAGCAGTTCATTAATATTCATTAGGATGAGGAAATTGAACTTTTGCCAGGTCATTAAAAATCATTTCAGCCAACAAAGTGGATACTATTGTCTAAATCTCATTAATTTCTGACCGCATTTCATTTCTGCGTCACTAATTGTTTATTACTCCGGTTTGTACCATTCAACCGTTGGAATTTAATAGACGTCAAATAAAACATAAGTATATATGCACCATTGCTTGAAAATAGGCTAAACATATCAATAAACGAGCATTAGATATATCCAAGTACACTAACGAGTGAGATTGGTTATATTTTACAAGTTTATACTACCCGAAAGAAGATAAAGGGGGAAGTATGCTGGGCTCACTCGTATATTATAGTAATATAATTAATTTCCACCACGGCTGCAATAGCCAATCCTATTAATTCTGTCATAGGTTTGCTTGATTAAAATTGATTAAACTTAATTGAAACCGTCAGCAACAGCATTTCTTTTAATAGGAATATTTTAGTCATATAATATGTTAACTACAACTCGTATCTCGATACTGGGCGAGTTTTATATTACAGCCTTGGCAATAATTATTAGACCAAGCACTTTTTGCTAATTTTTTGAGATGTTTTACACTATTTTGTCAATTTATTTACATTTTAAAGAAACAGAAGCTTATTAAATATCTAATGGGGTATAGTCAATGGGATTAGGAATGCCTACAACAGATTTGATGTCTTTAATTTGAAGAAAACAAGAATTCCATGAATATTTGCACTGTGAACAAAAAGGGTAAATATTTACCCAATATTTTACCCAACGTTGGAAGTATAGTCAACCTCAACAACTACTGGGCAATATTTTAACCAACGTTGTTGGGCACATTAATGTGCCCAACTTTTGGGTAAGTACGTATATTTACCCAATATTTTACCCAACGTTGGAAGCATAGTCAACCTCAACAACTACTGGGCAATATTTTAACCAACGTTGTTGGGCACATTAATGTGCCCAACTGTTGGATAAGTACGTATATTTACCCAATTTTTTACCCAACGTTGGAAGCATAGTCAACCTCAACAACTACTGGACAATATTTTAACCAACGTTGTTGGGACATTAATGTGCCCAACTGTTGGGTAATTACGTATATTTACCCAATATTTTACCCAACGTTGGAAGCATAGTCAACCTCAACAACTACTGGGCAATATTTTAACCAACGTTGTTGGGACATTAATGTGCCCAACTGTTGGGTTATATTTTGAACTAAGTTTTGGGGACATTAATGTGTCCAACCTTTTAACAAAGTAATTTACCCAGTATTTGGGCAAGACCTATAATAATTACCCAGAAAATGACATAATTTAACTAAGTTGTTGAGTTATTATGATATCAATAAAATCAATAAAACTATTTGTTGGGCATTTTTCAGTTGCTTTAAACAACAAATGGTCATTATCTGACTGCCCAGGACGAAAAACCAATTGAAATTACCAATCAAAAATTACCAATTGAAATTTCCAAATTGGTATTCTCAATTGAAACTAGTTTGCATTCGGACGTATGGGACATGTGGTCCAAATCATGTGGGATACATTGGGGTCAATGTATAATCACACACAACTGGTCTATTTAGAGTTTCTAAGTGCAATCTGGCTGTGCCAGCTTAGGAATGAATTTATAATACACACGCAGCATGTCGCGTATATATATATCACATGTGTAGCATACATAAAAAGTGGTTATGAAAACAAATCAAGTCAAATTCAACAGAAAACCAATGGTATAAGAAGGTAAACATGTGATGCAAAGTTTGTCATAATAATTTTTACATAAAACACAAACGATTGACACATGAATAACGAACAAATTTTACTTCAAAATTAATATTTGTTCATATTTTGTGATTTTTTGTTGAAATCACAGTGGCACGCACGTATACAGATTACCACTCAGTAGGGCAATTACTTGCCCAACAATTGGACATCTGTATTTGGGCAACGGCAGAGTAAAAATTTGCTCAAGTATTGGTCAAATAATGCCCAACAAAACAAATACCAACGTATATATTACCCAACAAAAAAATTACCAACGTAAATTTACTTTTTTTTTCACATGGCACGCACGTATACAGTTTACCACTCAGCAGGGCAATAACTTGCCCAACAATTGGACATCTGTATTTGGGCAGCGGCAGAGTAAAATTTTGCTTAAGTACATTGGTCAAATAATGCCCAACAAAACAGTTACCAACGTACATATTACCCAACAAAAAAATTACCAACGTAAATTTACTCTTTTTTTACACAGTGGCACGCACGTATACAGTTTACCACTCAGCAGGGCAATTACTTGCCCAACAATTGGACATCTGTATTTGGGCAGCGGCAGAGTAAAAATTTGCTTAAGTATCGGTCAAATAATGCCCAACAAAACAGTTACCGACGTATATATTACCCAACCAAAAAATTACCAAGGTAAATGTACTCCTTTTTTCACAATTGCACGATCGTATGTATTTACCACTCAGCAGGGCAATTAATTGCCTAATAATTGGACATTTGTATTTAGGCAGCGGCAGAGTACAACTTTGCTTAAGTATTGGTCAAATATTGCCCAACAAAACAGTTACCAACGTATATATTACCCAACAAAAAAAATACCATGGTAAATTTACTCTTTTTTTCACAATGGCACGATCGTATGTAGTTTACCACTCAGTAGGGCAATTAATTGCCTAACAATTGGACATCTGTATTTAGGCAATGGCAGAGTACAACTTTGCTTAAGTATTGGTCAAATATTGCCCAACAAAACAGTAACCAACGTATTTATTATCCAACAAAAAAATACCCAACGTAAATTTACTACTTTTTTTCACAGTGTGCATGGATTTTTACCATAAACACGTATGGGTTTTATACACACGTTTTAAATGCATAGTGGAACATTTCAAGATTTTTTCTGCAAGCAGTGCTTATATCATAGAAATGTCTTTCCATTCTTTGTAGGGCTTGTTCATGAGTAAATTAATTATTGATTAGAGTTGCCAAGTGACAGTCAATCGCTCTTATCAAGTAAGACCAGGTGAAGTTAGATCCTATCCTGGTACACTGCTAAAGCACAGGTAGTCAGCATCCAAATATTATTTGCTTCTCCAACAGAGTTTTATGCCACTTGGCAACTCTCACCAAGAATCAAAGTGCTAAGACAAGTTACACTTGGAACTGGGGAGACCTGTCTACGATAAAATCACAACTTGCAGGGGAAAATCAACAAAATTTGCACTTTGTTAAAAAATTGTATGGAAAACCCATACCTTTAATGTACATGGAAGGAATGGACAAAAACCATACAATTTGTATAAAATACATGTTTTTAATCAAATTGAAGGCATGCAATATGTGGTAGGTATCACTAAAACAATTGAGGATACCCCTTTGGGTATATCATTATCTAGTTTGTCTTTAAAATATCATAGAATTGACAAAATAGCGTAAAACTTTGAACAAATTGTTCAAAAAGTGCTTGGTCTAATAATTGTTTCCAAGGCTGTACATGGAAGAGATTTCAGTAGAATATAGATACGTTAACATTAATTATTACAACAATTAACAAAAAGAATAACATGCAATAAAGTACATACAAACATAACATATTCATAAAATAATCACTTGAAATATATGATGATTGAATTTAAACAATTGGATAAGATATGTTTACATCTAAAATCACATTCAATTTGAGCAAAATTACTGAATTGACTGTAAATATTAGTATCTGATTAGCTGAAGAAAAAAAGAGTCTTTTACCTGAGTTTCCATTTTTGATTGCGATCACGAGTGCGGAATCGTCATCGGCATCCGTGCAGTTGACGTTGAGGTCGGGTGCGTTCTCGAGGGCGAAGATGATGGCCTTACGATCTCCGCGCTCGACCGCCTGAAGGAAGAGCGACTCGACCGAGTTCTCCGCTAGTCGACTCATCTTGAACGTCGGGCTACCAGTTTTCTGCAAACATGAAAAAGGAGATAAAATTAACAATTAATAACTAATTGTAATTGTAATGTACCGTTAAACGTGTTTTGGTGGCCACCAGTCTATAGCAGAAACCTGCCTATACTGGCTATCATAATTGGTCCCTCGGCAATAAAAACAGTGCTGTGGTTCCTGTCTATAGAGGTATACCTGTACACAGTGACCACTTTTCTTCTTTCCAACTTATGGTCACTATACACAGGTTTGACTGTATTAACTGTAGTCAACCCATCGCTATCGTAGGTCGTCCGGCCTTCGACGAAGAAAGAACATTGAACGGCAAGTGACTGTTAAACGTCTCATCATTAGTTACAACGTATACAGGTACTGTCTGCTGCTACATCTTGCGTGTGTTGCTCCATTAAGGTTTCTGCAACAAAGGAATAATTGAATGTGCAAAGTCATACATGAAAACGCAACTAAAATAAATGTTACCATTATGTACATCATGTATTATGAGAGGATATAACTTATACAAAATAATATCCATATCCCAATAAATCTTTTTATACGAGTTGCGTCCATATTCGCTTTTATCTTCCTAATTTTGGATATTGTCGTGCATTTGTGTTCCATTCCTATTCCTCATATTTCACTCTACTACTCCTTTATTCCTTCCTATATCTTCTGTTTTCTTTCAATCTCTAATCTGTTGTCTCTAGTATAAGCTGTGTATGCGATGTATCAGTTGTTTGCCTTATGCTTAATTTGAAATTATTTGTAGATTGTATTTAGTTAATTCGTTTATTATGTTTTTAAGGTGCCTGCTTACAAGCTATGCTTTTAAGGGGCACCCCAACCATTTGTTGATTTTCTTGTATTTTGGGGATTTTAATATAATTTGGTTGAAATAAATAAAATTGAAAAATTGAAAATGAAATGTATACACTCGTTTTCTTACCCTTCCTCTAAGATAGCATCATGTTACTTTACTGAAGAATATAAACGCATTGTAAGGCAAAGGAAGTACACATTCATCATTAATGTGAATTTTTTATACTATAAAATATACCGAATTTGGGTTGAAAGCGCCGTTCTCTCCAGTCGGTCCGTTAGTCGTGGATGGTTTATCTCCTGATATAAATCCCAACATGGTTTTCTTCACCGAGTTGAAGTCATTCCTGGGGGCAGGGAGCGGACTGGGCGCCAGGGGTATATCCAGGGGGTTTAGAACGGTCTCTGTCGTGTTAAGAACCCCCATTGGGGGCGCATCCCCCGCCGGGTGTGCACCCCGCTCGAGTGGAATATTCTCCATGGTTGCCCCAAGTTCCAAGTTCAATTGAATATGCTTCACATTCAGTTAGTTCTGTAATTATTAACTAGCAGTAATTACAGTTAACCGCTGACTATTCATACATAATGCAGTTCCACTGTATAATGCACGCATTTTCTACAGACTGGTGTCGAGAGTTAAATATGTTTATGTTACAAACGATTGCCGACGGAGGCATCACAAACGGTTCGAAAATGGCGCAAAGGTAATTGACATGTGATAATTCAGAGCTAAATCAATTGAGAGTTAAAGGCTTAAGACAGCGCCAGTCTGTCGATGAAGGTAATAATGTTATTAATGCTTCATAATTAAATGACCAAAATACATAATACATTTTACGTCAGGATATATCACGAAGTAGGCCCTTTAACCTGAAGCCGTTTCCTGCCCAAAAGCCTGAAATACCTAATTAACTATCGGGGTGATAAAGACAGTCATGATCGCAATATATATGATTTTAGACATTGAATGTGCAAATATGAAATGAAAATAGTTTCAGGCTGAATGATTTGGGTTATCCGTCAAATTAAGACCTAGATATAGATGGCAAGGTAAAGGCGGGTGGAGACGTGGCGACATTGATCCCGCTGGCTATAATATCTCCATGATATACTTTCACGACATTCATGTATAGACCTTGGGGTTATTTTGTAGCCGAAAGCGCTAATATTGTCCTCTCTATACAGCGTAAGAGAATAATCCTCAATACATTAATGATGATATGACCTCCGCATCTCAAGAAATTTTCATCAGACGTCCACACACTACCATTCGTCGTTATCGTAGGTATAATAGCGATTCAATATTCGTCCATAGATGCACATATTTCATGAACACAAATTAGTATTCGAAATGAAAGAATCTGTGTCAAAATAATGACGAATTACGCCGATCTTTTCTCATGCCAAGTGTTATAAATGCAGTGGATGTCACTACAACTTGCACGGCTCTGTCAGATAAGTCCCGAAATCATCCAATTTGAGGATTTTTCTTGGGAGAAAACTTGTTCGCAAAAAATCAAAAGAACCTCTGCTCGTTTTGGCTTCAGTCTCTATAATACCTCGACGATCATCAACGCAATCATTAACACCTCTCACTTCTATACGTCCTGATTTGTTTCTATCCTAGATAAAGTTTACCAAACGACAGGTGGATAGACCCGCCTGGGACCCGAAATCACTCTGCAAACCGACATAAAGTCATCGGCAAAGCACTCAAGCCCTTCCTAAATCGATTCCTGTATACGTCACATGTATACACACATGCCTCCACCAAGTACACCTGCCTATATGTATGGAAAGTGGTGGTCGTACATCCAATTTTTTTCGCGCCAAAACAAAACAAGAGAACGATACACCATGCATGTATACAATTGTTGTGATGTACTCTATATCATTGAAGTCATTAAGTCGTCGATATCCAACATGCACGCTGCGTCTGAAGTGTTATCTTTCAGATTCAGTTTAAATTGTCGGCATGGTTTAATACTAAGATTCAACTGCTTCTTGTTTTTTCTCCTTGCGACTGATTAAAATGGTAATACAACTTTTTAGCGAAAGCACGGAGCTGTACCAAATTACTTTTAGATCAGGCATGGCACGAATATGAAAACATCCCAAACGCCGCCGTTACGAATTTAATTGATGCAGAGTCGCTACCGCTGGTGGCTAAACGAATGTAACCTTGTGTGTTGTTCCTGTATTAAACCAAGACGAACTTGACTCCCGGTTCTTGTTTAATAACATAAGACGTGTGACTGCTATTTTCCAAAGTGTCTAAATAACAATAACAAGGAATCCTATTTTTTTCTTCTTCAAACGCAGCAGTTAAGAATCTAAATTGATGCAGAGTCACAAACACTCGCATATACCGTAGATGAATACATCCTTGTGGATCCTTCCCAATAATAATATTAATCTCAGACCATCTTGACTCTACTCTATCTTAATATAGGAAGATAAGTAACTTTGTCCAAAGTGTCAAGAGTTAAGCCGTATCATAAAGTCTTTTTCAGTGAACCTAAAACCGCCTCCGCAAAATGATGATTAAATCACCGTTTTTCAAGGAAAGATTCGATCCATTAATTTTGTGGTTGATTTGGCCGTCACATCAACGGGATAATCAGTGACAGGAACCTTCATGGCTCATGAGATACGAACAAACGAATAAGCAGAACAGTTAGGCTTCCGAAGGCTAAACATGTGAGGTATATCCGACTGTGCAAACTAAGGGCCCTATCGATGCATACAACTGACCCAGGAGTCATTCAAAACAATTTGGCCCACATGGCCTAACACATAAAGTATCTGGCTGCGTAAATCATGGACCGTTTCCTCGCACAAACTACCCCAGAACACATTCAAGTTTTGTTTAGCTCGTGTTTGCTCTGATCCTATCCACCAGTTTGATCCTCGCCATCGGGGCAATGAAAGTAAGTTCGGAAATTAATCTGTTAGCTTCCCTCAATGCGACGACTGCCGCCCTAGGTCACGATTGGGAATCAGAAACAGAACCCATTTCGGCGAATCACTTTAAGGGCTCTCCCGACCAGGGAAAGACTGATACAAAACAAAAACAAATCATTTCCGCGCCAGAATCTCATTTGATTAATTGCCCGAACAAGTCGCTTCTTAATCGTCCAATTATAAATCCTACGAATGATCCACCCGATTTGTCAGCCCTGAGTTCGGGGCTGAGCGGCTAGCTTGATTGAATAAAGGACTGCAAGGATTTATGTCGAGGTTCACTTTTTTTGTTATTTATTTATAACACCGTGTTTAATTCAAAAGCGCGTTGCGTTCTTTCTGCAAATAAAAATGCCAACCATGTTCATTTTGAACCAGCGGTTAATTTACCGCGTAATGTGTGTGTATGCTAAAGTAGCATTATTCATGCATTTGTCCCCGTTTTCATGTCAATATAATTAGTTTAATTCGTGCCGGGTAACGCATAGTATACTGTTGACACACTTCTAATCGATATGATCGAGATATGGAATCAATTAGCTACACATACCCCCCGAAAACTAATGAGTATTATTTCTCTGAAGTTCTTATGTTGTCCTTTATTTCCAAATAGGGTATTCAAAAGTCATACGAAATCGATTTGAAAGCAAAACATTGTGTCCTTATACATCGCTGTTTTTGCATTGTATCAATACATTTCGAACCAAACTAACAAACTGTATACGTATATTGTTAACGAAATCTATATGCGCAATTTATTTGATGAATTTCATTTCGCTCTATTGATGCTAAAACTGCTCTTGACATATTCAATGTTGAGTCTCCACTAGACAATTCGGAACATCAAACATAACGAGTAACGATCTGATGACTCCTGTTATACAATTTATTTGCATGAAACGATGATGAATACAATTTTAGGTATGATTATGACACGTTTTGTGCTAAGTTCTAGTTGAACCCCACACCGCCTCATTTGGCACCCTTGACAACGATAGACCGCTCGATCTTGACATTCAATATTCCCAAGGAAATGCTGTTATCCAAGGTGGCCCAGATATCGCTCAAAGGTTATTTATTCCTGGGGGGTGTCTTACCAAGATGCTAAGTTGGACCTAACAATTATGGAAAGCTATCTGTAGACTTGGAATAAAACATATTACAAATAAAAAAAAACAAGTATTTGAGACTTCCAACAAAAAACATCAATTATTTCAAGGCTCCTTGATAAAAGGAAATATAACTGATTTTGTATGCCTCTTCAAAAGGACTGTTTCAACAGTTTTTACAAAGAAACTAACGCCTCTCCATAATTGTTAGGTCAAACTTAAATTTAAGTTCAACCTACAATCTTTGTGAAACACCCCCCAGATATAAAGTGAAAACGAATGAGATATAACTTCTTCTTTTATTTTGCCTC
The DNA here is from genome assembly GCA_037951105.1 of Echinarachnius parma. Lineage (NCBI taxonomy): Eukaryota > Metazoa > Echinodermata > Echinoidea > Clypeasteroida > Echinarachniidae > Echinarachnius > Echinarachnius parma. Next base: position 96,605 of record JBAMJV010008287.1, read on the forward strand.
GCTTTGCTCATCGATTATGATGACAATGCATGATAAAGCTGCATTGTATGCTCGCACGATGAAACCTAACACTGTGTTATAGAACTTTATTAATGTTGTCCCTGGGGTTTTCAATTATCCCCCCATTAATGCAAAATAAATGAGCTGGAAATACACGCCCGTGTGGTTACATTACGCTGATAATACATAATATACCGGTATTACCTGGGTAACGTGATCACCATCACGTGATGAACCTGAGACTAGTCGTCATCCAAACAATGTGTGAGCACAGGTAATAGATAATTCGAGTATTATAATAATGGGTACCGGTACATTTATTACGGTCATTTTAGTGCGATTAGTTCACGCATGTCTTGACGCTTAATATACTCTGAAACGGGGGTCGTGTTTACCGAAATATGAATTATGGAAATTTCATTGATGGCGTTAATTATATTTATACAACGAGAAGCCTCATTTATTACACATCACCAAGACCAATGGTGGACGAGTCGTTTACCTTAAAGGGAGGCCTGTAAAGTGTCTAACTCCACGAAAATTACTCGGAGCTTCCTCGTTTCTCTTCTACCGTGTTGTTTAGCTTATAGTAAGAGAAGAATAAAATAGGGTTATATTTTTTTTTCAAATGCCCCCTTAGTATGACGATATCTATCATTCAGCTCAAGAGCGTTAATGAACGGTCATAAACCTCATAAACGTCATACAGTACTTTGTTGTAAAAGCGGACGCATATTTTCGCTGTTTTAACCAGGAAAGCAGTGTTTTCTTTCTATGAAACTTTCACACATCAATTGGACATAATATCTTACAATAATTTTGGAACAGGATTGAAGTCTCAAATGTCATTTTGGGCAATATCTGACACTTTACAGGTGCACCTTTAACCATTTACCCGTTCCCTTCGAGTTTCTACAATCCCCATAATTATAGACCCCCTATAACAAGATATAGTAGATGTTTATTACAGTGGATATGGAAGGCTATATATGAGGTTTGTCTTCTGTGAATCACACTCATCGATACACATTGTCAACATTGGGCTGGAGTGAGAGGTATAATTAGCGGGGATCTTTGCACAGTCGAGGGCAGGGAATCGGCTCGGACATTGCCAATATTCTGAAGTGCCTCTGCAAACATTGCATATAGCCATTGATCTGTCACTCAGCCAATCCGTAATTCGGTAATTCGTTGAATTTCTTCATGAATTCATAAATATTTGAGTGGACTCTGGTGTGAACGGCAAACATTACAGTGTGATGAATTTCGGCGATATGTTTACTTTCATGCTGGGTTCGGCAGGGGGGGATATTTCCATGATGGTCATTTTCATAACTTGGGGCTAATTTCCGCTTGTTTGCCTCAATTCCCCACCTCTGTCAGTCTTGCCCTTTTGTTATAATAAAACGACATTCGACTGTCACCCTCTTACGGTGATGCCTTGAAACGCTGAATCAAAATGTGTAACAGTGAAATGTGTAATCCACTAATCCAGGATAAACAAAATAAATGCATACATTTTATTTCAATCGCGTACGTGTGTTATGTTTCATTCATTCTTAACTGTCATCGATTTGGTTTCAAATAAATTAAATTTCTTTTCTAACGAGAATTAACAGCCGGGCAATAAATAAATGGGTGAACTTTTAGTCATACACAAAATTAACCACTACTAGTATATTATACTAAAAACAAGAAGTCATTATATGAATGCACAAACCAGTTAGTTGTGGATAGTAATTCGCTGCTCCATCTCGCATCCCCTATTATTTGCGTGCAATTTGAACACTAAGCAGCGGTATCAGCAAACAAGATTGTCGTAATCGGCGCGTCAGTCCCTTTAAGCTTGACGGCGTTCACCCACTCGGGCTTTCACCGACTATCCCCATCATGAACGGAGTAAAGGTTTCTTTAAGATCGATGTCTTCCACGATGTTTACATCATAATTGGCGTGCCAGTTCATTTAAGCTTGATGACTCCCTCATTTCCCTTAATAGCCTGTGTATCGGGCCCTTTAAAGGAATCTAGTAATCATATCATTATACAAACACTGACACAGGCTTAAGAAAATGTTTATTTCTGTATTATGTCCACTCAGACCCTCAGTCAGGGGGTGCCTTGTGTGCGTATATACGCAACCCCCCCCCCCCCCCCCAAAAAAAAAATTCAGAAAGGTCCACTTTGTATTGGTCTTTGCCATCTAAACTAGAGGTGTCGGGAAACGATCGGTGACGACCACCCCCCCCCCCCCCCCCCCCATCTCCACCCCACTTACACGACTCAACTAGTGGTCTAGGTCTCGGCCACATTCGGTCTCGGTCCTGTCTTTGTAAATTACGCACCCCCCCCCCCCCTTGAAAAATCTTGGCTCCGAGCCTGCCACTTAGTGACAGTATGAACATTCCGAATTCAAATAAAATCAAATATCTATACAAAAAAAACACAAAAAAAACAACAACAACACACACACACACACACAAACACACAGAAGAAATTTGAAAAATCGAAGCTACTTTCATACTTCTATGCGTAGGAGGAAAATAACGAGGCATGGAAGAACCACTAGAGATGCAAGTGAGTTTGGTCGATTCAGTCACTGGATCCCTTTAATCTGAAAGGGACTTAGTAACATTGTCCAAATCCTCAAAATTAAATTTTAATTCTAGCGGTTCCCTCATACCTTGTTGTATTCGTATTACCAATAAAATCATGGGACAGGTTTCGGTTTTTCAAATTTCCCTTTCGTTACAAAGATATGTACGATCGAAGTATTCAGATAAGAAAAACTCCGGTGGAGTTTTTCTTACTGTGTACAAAGTGAGTGCAGTGAGTTAGTGACTATCACTTTGCATTTTCGCTCATTACTTGGCCATGCAATGTCCATTTGACTTTTTTCACACAATACCCTGTGGACATATGAGATAACAACAATATACATTGCATCAACCATTCATCACTTTTTGCACATGTAAACAAAGTTACTAGATCCCTTTAAGGGGTTACATCAACTATTCTCGTCATAATCGGTGTACCGGTCCCTTTAAGATTGAAGGCTTCCACTTTGTGAACAAGATGACAGACAAATAGGAACGCAAAACGATTCGCTTTAATGCGCGGACTATAAGTGACCTATTGAAATGCAATAAACACTAATCTAGTCATAAAGAAACCTCTACCGGGTCAAATTGAGGGATGAGGGGCTTTAGTAACTATTCATCTATTTATTTATTTATTTATTCACGTTTTATTTCAACAGGGCTGTTATCACTCTGTATCACGATCGCTTTTAGTTTACCAGTTTTGAGGAGAACATAAATTACTATGTTCTCGTATGTTGTCATAATATAAGCAATAATGTGATAATAATGTCTTTGATGTATACATTGGTTTATTTCACTCGACGATGGATACTGGTACTAGGTAGGAGGAATGGAGAGAGTTGAGCGTTGGAGGTAGGGCGTAGTGGTGTGTGTGCATGAGTGTGTGTGTGTGTGTGTGTGTGTGGGTGGGGGGGGGGGGTTAAGTGGGGTGGCATTTCATGTCCATCAAAGAGGAGTAAATCCCCTTATGCCCCCTTCATTAGACCACTGTTTTGAAGTTCACTGGTTTTGGTCGACGGACTTTTCCGGTTGGGAGGTCATGCAGGACATTGTTCTGAAGGTCCCCGTGGCTTATTTCATAACCAATGTCCGAGCCCGCGTCATAATAATCATCCTTGGCGTCGCAAGGACTTTCACTGTAAATCGTTCAGTTATTACGCGATTATTTTTGTCCTTCTTCACCTTTATGAGAATGTTTTGACAATTCTGATTGTACGTATTAGCTTTGTTTTCGACTCCTATCCAAAACATCAACAGGTCAATCCATCCCATGAGTGGATAATTAATAAATACATTGATTTAATACATGCATGAATAAAACATTACCTTTTCACCGTACTGTTTTTGTTTTAAAGACAAATGACACAAAATAAGTAGCTGTATATACAGTAGAATAGGCTGCAAACTGGCACTTAAACGTTGGTTTACGGTTACATAACTACCAAACCATTTATATGAAACAAACTTGGTGTCCTTTTGTTTGGAAGCGTGATTTGTGTTGCCATAACTGCTTTCCCTAAGATTCTACTTTTCTTTTTACTTCTTGTAAATATCGATTTATTTCTATGAATTAATATTACTGTTCCACACTATTTCATTTTATTTGTTTATTTTACAGGATTTATTATTCACCAACAAATCGACTTGATGTAAAGCTATATCATGATCTCGAATTAACTTCCACAACTAAGCACCAAATTGATTTATAATGAGATTTTGTTTGTAGCAAATATACATGAACTCTTTAATTGTGTACTATACTATCATGGTTGATTTATGTCCATTAATTACATCCTTCGAAAAAAATAATCACACCAATTTCAGAGAAAATTGCCACTGACCCGTCCGGGTTCCAGCGGGGATCAACGGCCCTTGGTGTTTCTGTTTTAGCAATTTGTTGTGATCATGGCGACTGGCCAAACATTTCATGGATAAGACCACTTTGTCGTTGCATTCTACGAATGGAAAATACGCGGATTAACGATTTGCTATAAGAGTGAAATTATTAAAGAGATTTAATACCGACCGGAAGGATCAATTTAGAGTACCCAAATATAAAGTTGTGCTACCTATTTACCAATGACCCCGTGGTTTAATAAATCAACCCACACCTACTTTTTTCACTTGTTTGATAATTTTAAAATAAGAAACGTTGGATATAAAAAAAAACCTTGTGAAAAAGATGTGTAGTTCGTGTACATAAACGAAGGCAAAAGATATTATTGTTATTCTTAAAATTCACTGCATTGAAGGAAATGAGAAGAGGGGCAGAACTACTATTATGATGTACAAATTATATGAATTATATAAAATGAAATAAAAAAATTGACTGGGAATGAAGTTACTAATTATTAAATACAGAATATCTCTTCAGTATAATTAAATATTGCTGTGCTGTATTGGTACAGTGATGATAAGACAACATACATGACATAGATAACATCTGTATTATTAGTACGATGTCTAAATCGTGACAATACCATTGTTATATATTATATGATTTTAGCTTGCAGAACAACAACTCTCTCCAACCATGCCAACATATTCCGTCTCCTACACACTCTGCTTTATTACTGACTATCCATCTTCATATCACGGGCGCAATTCTCGTTTTTATATAACTATTATACAACGTATGTGCTTTGAGAAAAATTGAGCGTAAATCCTCACCATCACTGACCTTCCCAACCTGCCGATTGACACAGATGTTCATGGTATAAACTATAATCAATATACTTCGTGTATCCTGCAGAGCATATTCAAGTAGTTCATATTGAACCTGCACGCCCTATTCTTCATTTAAAAACAGTAAATGCTTATAAATGCTGAATTCATAATAGGCTATTCTGGCACAGGGTTTATATTATACAGGCAAGCTAGGGCACGGTTATAGTTTCGTGATTGTGCATCACATACACTTAAATCAGAGAGTGCCACCTCTCTGCTTAAATGACCTCTAATATAATTAACAGCGGTCACATGCACAGTCGTGGTAAACTAAACGCAATTAGAGGCGTTCACTTGATATATCGGAGGGCAAGGTCGCAGGCCCCAAACCCGGCTCTACTCGCGTTCCGATCTATCAGAGTGTAGAGGCCTTCTATCTAGCGCCATGCAGGGGGTCAATGGCGCACCCCTACCACGCCAATAACGCACCCCTACCACGCCCGTGTTCATTTCACGGACATCACGGGATGAAGTCGTCCATATTTTCACTCAGTTGACATGTTTGAAGCAGCGAGGTGGGAGGACATCTATTAAAGGTTGTCTCTGGCATGTACCACCCCCACTGCGAGTGTGCGTGCGTGCGTGTGTTTACGCACGCTTAACTACTATACACACGACTGTGATGTTGATTTAAATAGGCATCTTCTTTGATATAGGCAAGAAAAAACGCATTTGCATTATTCGTGTTCATGTTCACAATCCGTTTGAAGATACTGGGTAACTATAAGCTCTATGGAAGCTTTTGTGACAAATATCAGACACATAATCGACTTAGAACACTGTTTTATTCCACGGTCTTTTCATACGATAATGTGAATAACTTTACGGTTGAGAACATAGAGAAACTATAATATAAAGACGTCGAGAAGATAAGTTTTGTTGTTATCATACAGTGACATGTACCAGACATGTGTTACTCTTGACCCAGCTTGTGAATCAAAGACTAATTAACATGTACACAATGTTCATTTCCCGACCAGGTAGATCGTGCCTTGTGCTACTCCGTACATGCTTGTCCCGAATCGCAAACGAACGAATTGTAACTGCAGAGTAAGCAACTTAAGTAAAGAGTCAAATAACAATGTTTGTAAATGTAAATGACCTTGCTTCAAATCGCTTTAGTTATTCTAAATAAGCAATCGACGTAAACTCCGAAATCGTTCTGCAGTCGAGGACTACGGAATAACGGAACTACGGAATAAGTTCGAAGATAAATCCAAGTATACTATTTCTACATCCAGCAACTCATAAATAAACTAATATTAGTTATATTACAGCATAATTGTTTTTACTTTAGAGTTCTTATATCGAAGAAAATGTCAGATGAAAATTGCATTATTGAGTAGAAAATACCCAGTAAGTCAAACAAAACAGACTTAAAGGGGACCACCAGGCAAAGAGCAACACATAATTACATGTGTTAGTACCGTTTTGTGATATCAAATAGATACTAAACATTTTGCAAAGGGGTGTGTAATTCATAAACAATGCAATCAATTACCACCACTTCGGAACCATTATTATTTCGTGGTTCCGTGTGCGCCAAACATTTGCGAGTGCGCCAATTCTATTCACGCGTACGTTTGGAGACAATAGAATCCCGGACGATTCGTTTGCTCTGGACAAAGGTAGTCTTCGCACATGCAGACCCATGAACGCATGCTTTAGAATGGTGATTCGTTTTCAAATTGTATATTTTTTTCTGGAAACATATTTTTCGGAACTTGT
>JBAMJV010008288.1:0-15213 GCA_037951105.1 Echinarachnius parma
GTTTTTTTTTGGGGGGGGGGGGGGGGTGTCAACAACTTAATTGCTTCTCTCTAGTCTTGTTGACAATATACAGAACACAATCTAAACCATTAAATTGCCTAATACATAAGTACAATTTCCCCTAAATATAAAATAGTTTAGCATGCCAACTTCACCCCATCCCATACAAAATTGGCCCATAACAGTAGGATTTTTGTCTTTAATATAAATGGGCAGTGGAGCCTATACTTATCACAACTCAAAGCTGTACATGATACATTTAGCACAGGAAAACAGTTTACCGGTGAAAGGATAAAAAACATTTATAAAATGGGTAGAAGAATCCCTGCATTCTGATTGGTCAATTAGCGTGTACAAGTTTTTTACTGATGCATAAAATAAAAAAATAAAATAAAATAAAATAACATTTAATATGTCATTAAAAAAAAAAAAATTAAAACAAATTATTTTAAATTTGTTTATATCATTAAAAAAATAAAAAATTATATCATCCCACCAGTGCCTAAGGCCCACATAATTATGTGTGGTTTGGTAGTCCTACACTTTAACAAGTAGAATACTAGTTGTGTGAAGTGTACAAGAAGAAAGAGCATACATTTCTCTATTTTTAGAGCCATATTTTGACTGTAGCATTACTAGGCTCTAGTCTTTATATACTCTATGGGATAAACAGTGAATAATGCGAACGTTTGAAACATCTTGATGAGCGGCAAAAACGAGATTCGCAGTCTTTTGCTATAGGCCTGTTCTCACTGGCGCAAATTTTTTGCCACACTGTAAAACATCCCTGTATTTTTACAGTAAACAAAATACAGATCGAACAAGCAAAGTACAAATACAGCGGATCTTATGTAAATTTATTATGGCTGTAGTATTAAAAATACAGCAAAATTTGTTGTGAATATGATATACAGATGAAATCCGTATTTCTAAAGCGGTTAATGAGTAAACATACATAAAATTTACACTTCAAGTTGTTTAACAACGGTAATTTTACATCTTGTTGTTTTCCTACGGAACATCACCCATGTAAAAAAAAAAAAAAGGGGGGGGGGGGGGGGACATTGATTGTACAGACATGTTCATGTTTTAATGTGTTTTTTGCATTGATATTCAGTCATCATCATCATCATCACGGGTACACAGCAACAGAACGAATGTTCCATGACGCTGTGGTCGGGTGCAGATGCGACTCAGTGATTATTTATTTAGCGCTGCCTTAAATTTATCTAAGGATGGCATTGATGTAGTGGCAAGGGGCAAATCGTTCCAGTCTCGTATGGTTCTGGGCCAAAAAGAGTACAAGTGCCTGTCTGTTCTGGACTCCATTACGTTGTAGGCATCAGGTGTGAAGCGTCGACTTGAGCGGTTGGAGTTTCTGGGTTGGAGCTTGGTTGATGTTACTGGGGATTTCCCCTTGTGAATTAAGTAAAATTGGCTCAATCTGGCATTGAGTCATTCCTTTTCACAGTATACCTTATACCATTTCATGCTGAAGCCTATACTGATATTATAATGTAATCAGAACAAATCGGGACAATTTTACAGTTGTGATTTAAATCATTGTGAGTTATTTCATAACAGAGTAACACAAGTATCCATAACTCATATAGCATTATTGCCCAAGGAAGTGTAAACATTACCGATGGCAAAGTGATACGGACGTTTGACTTACGATCTTACTGGCGGGGGTTCGAATCTCGGGTAGGGTTATTTTTATTTGTTTATTTATACAACGTTTTCGTACTATTTTTTTACATTCATTCTCGTGTAATTCTAATCAACATACAATTTGTAACAAAAAATACATGAAATGTTTGTAGGAGAAAATAACAACCAACCTGTATTTTTACATCATAATCTGGCGACTCTGCTGACGCCAGATTTGCTGTAAAATTACAGAGATTTTGTTTACAGTGCACGTGGACATACACTTTTGAAAATAATCGCGATGAGGATCGCGATGCAAATTCTGCGATTTTTTAGAAATCATCGCGATTATTTGGATATATCCTGTTTATTTGGCGCACGCTGCGTGTGTGAACGGTCAACAGAAAAATAATTTCGAAATTCTGATCGCGATGCAAATCGCGCTAATTAAGCCAGTGAGAACGGGCCTAATGTAAAAAGACAGCATTTTGGAAGGCTAATTATTGATAATTGTGTTATCCCATCTTTGGCTTTATATTCCTCGATTATTTGTCAATTTTTGAATGATTGGGGGGTAAAACGATATGTTTGCCCCCCCCCCCCCCAAAAAAAAACAAAACAAAACAAATTAAAATTAAAATTACTCGGGTGGCGACTGCCCCCAGGAACGACGCCTCTTGTGTGTCTGTTTTCTCAACATGTGATGATTTATAATATGCTACTTATTATACTAATTATAAAAAAGGAATTGATTTATGACATGTTGTTAAAAATTGACTTAGAGATAAAAAGTTAAAACATTAATACTTTCTTTTTTCTATCTCCGTTACAGTTCTGGGAGGTTATCTCTGACGAGCACGGCATCGACCCGACCGGTACCTACCACGGCGACTCCGACCTTCAGCTAGAGAGGATCAATGTCTACTTCAACGAGGCCACCGGAGGCAAATATGTCCCCCGAGCGGTGCTCGTCGATCTTGAGCCCGGCACCATGGACTCTGTCCGATCAGGACCCTTCGGCCAGATCTTCAGACCAGATAACTTCGTCTTCGGCCAGAGCGGCGCCGGGAACAACTGGGCCAAGGGACACTACACCGAGGGAGCAGAGCTGGTTGACTCTGTTCTGGACGTGGTCCGCAAGGAAGCTGAGAGCTGTGACTGTCTCCAGGTTAATATTTCTTAACATTTGATTTTTACTGAACGCAACACGATAATTTGGATACCAGTTCTGTAACTTCTGTTCCGTGGCAATGCATCTAACAGACTGGGCTTAGACCTGACATTGCCGCCACAAACTGTATGCTAGATCCGGTCCAAACGTAGGCTGGCGTGTCAGATCTGACTACTTGTGTGTACCGTTTCGTCATAATGCCCATACGAATGCCACATATAAGGGGGTGTTGTGTGGGTGTTGAACAAAGAGTTGCAATCAATTGTTTTTTCCTAACAAGTTATTATAACTATGATCATTATTTTTCATTTTGCCAGGTTCATTAAACACGCGTACAAAAATGGAGACCCATTAATTGGTGAAATATAAACCAAGAGATCAAACATTTATGAAAAGAAACAGATATATTTTTATTTTTAAAATCTATATTTGTTGTGATCTTTGATTTGATTGTTTGTAGTGTGTGACAAATAATAATGTTTTAGTCGTAGTATTAATCGGCAAAGTTCCCACTGAAGAATCGCCTCCTCAATCTGGTGTTCGTTTATTTGTTTTGTTCTCACAGGGCTTCCAACTCACCCACTCCCTTGGAGGTGGCACCGGCTCCGGAATGGGAACGCTCCTTATCAGCAAGATCCGTGAGGAGTATCCCGACCGCATCATGAACACCTTCAGCATCGTTCCATCCCCAAAGGTATCAGACACCGTCGTCGAGCCGTACAACGCCACCCTCTCCGTCCATCAGCTTGTCGAAAACACCGACGAGACGTTCTGCATCGACAACGAAGCCCTCTACGACATCTGCTTCAGGACATTGAAGCTCACCACACCGACGTATGGTGACCTCAACCATCTGGTGTCCGCCACTATGAGCGGTGTCACGACTTGCCTCAGGTTCCCTGGACAGCTCAATGCAGATCTCCGCAAGCTTGCTGTCAATATGGTGCCATTTCCTCGTCTTCACTTCTTCCTGCCAGGCTTTGCCCCCCTGACCAGCCGTGGCAGCCAGCAGTACCGCGCCCTGACCGTACCAGAGCTTACGCAGCAGGCGTTTGATGCCAAAAACATGATGGCCGCATGTGACCCACGCCATGGTCGCTATCTCACAGTCGCTGCCATCTTCCGTGGCCGCATGTCCATGAAGGAGGTTGACGAACAGATGCTCAACGTCCAGAACAAGAACAGCAGCTACTTCGTCGAATGGATCCCCAACAACGTAAAGACCGCCGTCTGCGACATCCCGCCCCGTGGTCTGAAGATGTCTGTCACCTTCATCGGGAACAGCACCGCCATCCAGGAGCTCTTCAAGCGCGTCTCCGAGCAGTTCACAGCCATGTTCAGGAGAAAGGCTTTCCTGCATTGGTACACTGGTGAGGGCATGGACGAGATGGAGTTCACAGAGGCCGAGAGCAACATGAACGACTTGGTGTCTGAGTACCAGCAGTACCAGGACGCCACCGCCGAAGAGGAGGGCGAGTTTGACGAAGAGGAGGAGGAGGAAGCAGCTTAGATACCCGGCAGCGCATCATTTCACATCTAAACACACTACTTTTTGTTTAAATTTGTGGGAAATCATGTCTGAAATAACAACAAACGAAAAACATTAGATCATAAGCAAAGTCTAAGGGTGCCCTGCATTCATTTTAATGGGGCACGCATATCAGACATGTAACATATTTCTGGCCTGGTAAACAAAAAGTACTCTAGTCCGAATGAATTGATGTATCATGCTTATCGTTTCTCAAAGGCATTTAAGAATTAACATTCAAACACAATACTATTATCATTCACATCCATTTCATAGAATTTTGCCAACTGCGAATAAATAGCATGTCTACCTTGTTTCATCGGAACAGGATGTCATTGAAGTTATTTGAAAATAACACATTTATTGACAGAAGAAACGTCAATACATTAATTAAGTTAAATTTTCCAACATATTGTGACCAAAATTTGAAATTGAAATGTATGCACTTTTGCTAACATTAAAAGACATATATTGGACTGATAAAATATTCCCATCTGAGTTTTTTGTTGTGGTATTTATATTGCTTTTAGAGTCACGATATATCAGGTAAGCACTTTCGGGTACGACGTGAGATCACGGAAGTGGCATTCATACAACACGCGCGCGACCGCGGGCTTACAACACGTCTGAAATGTGTATGTTTGATTTATGATTTCTGCAATTATTTTTATTTCATCGTTATTGTAGTACAAATAAATGCACAGAATGTTATTATATTGAGTATAGCTCTACGGGAAAGTTAGCATAAATTAGTTTAATCCACATGTCCTTTCCTAACAAACACAAATCCAACCAATAGCGAAAACGAAATATTTCTTTAAAATCCCGTTCAAATGAATGACCCGTATGTTACCTCACGTCGTACCCGAAAGTGCTTACCAATATATCAAGTGCTACTCACGATTGTATAAACTGAAATGTTCCTCATGAACGTTAAATAGAATGTAGTTTACGTAATATCCATTTAAGGAAGGAAATACTGCCAGTTCTCCAGTAAAAAATCTTACTTTTTTGTTGTTTAATTGCCACCCTGGTTAATAAAAAATGCATGAATACTCGGGTGCGCTTCGTTATTCCGAAGGTTCGTTATTCCGAACACGCAAATTTCGTATACCTGAGGGTTCGTTAATCCTAAAATGAAATAGGGTTCGTTAATCCGAACATTTGTTGCATTATTCCGAAGGTTCGTTATTCCGAAGGTTCGTTATTCCGAGGGTTCGTTATTCCGAAGGTTCGCTATTCCTAAAATGAAATCAGGTTCGTTATTCCGAAGGATCGTTATTCCGAAGGTCTGTTATTCCGAGGGTTCGTTATTCCGAAGGTTCGCTATTCCTAAAATGAAATCGGGTTCGTAAATCCGAAAATGAATTTGGGTTTGTTATAATGCTATAATTTCATATAAAGAGATAAAATAAACTTAAATGTATGATTGGTATGTCCAAGGGAGGGAAAGGGGAGGGTATGCTTAATGCAGACTGTTAATTAAATAAACCAAACACAAATTATAGTATTATAACAAACCCGATTTAATTTTCAGATTAACGAACCCTATTTTATTTTCGGACTAATGAACCTTCGGAATAACTAACCTTCGGAATAACGAACCTTCGGAATAACGAACCCCATTTCGTTTTAGGAATAGCGAACCTTCGGAATAACGAACCCTCGGAATAACGAAACTTCGGAATAACGAACCTTCGGAATAACGAACCTTCGGAATAACTGAACCTTCGGAATAACGAACCTTCGGAATAACGGACTGTAACCGAATACTCATACTGGGCATTCGCAGTTTCACCCAATCAAACACTTTGATGATTTAAACCCCATCGTTTGTAATGCAACAACTTTATACGGCGTTTCAGCAACATTAATTGCAGAGGTATCCTTACCCTTTATCATAGCATTTTCGCGTATGAGGGGTGTTTCACAAAGATTCTAAGTTGAACTTATCTCTAAGTTGGACTTAACATTACGGAAAGCCATTTGTATCCTAGGAATTCAATGTATTCAAAAGCAAAAATGCAAGTATTTTAGACTTTTCATAAATTTTACATGAAGAACATGAAATTCCCTTTATCATGTTTATAATAGAAAATATCAATGATTTGAATCAACATTTTATGCCTTTTAAAAGAAATTTTACAAAATTGTTTCAAAGAAACTTAAGGCTTTCCATAGTTTCTAAGTCCAACTTAGAGTTAAGTTCAACTTGGGATCTTTGTGAAACACCCCCCAGGCTATTTTGAGGTCTTTCTACGTTTCGAGGTTTTCGCGTTTTTGTTGCGTCGCTGTATTGTATTGTACGTCGCGCGCGTATGTTCCTTTTTATTTGACATATTAAAAATGCCGCGGATCATTGTACGCAGTATTAACGAGTGTTAATTAACTCGGCTAGGCATAGATAGGGGTTCATGAGGATTAATTAAAACACCGGAAAGCACCAGGGACGTGGATCCGGGGGGGGATATATCCCCCACCCCCCCCCCCCCCACACTTTTAGGCGCGGAGGGATGGCATGTACAAATATCCCAATAATATTAAAAATAATACAAATAATAACCATTATATCCCTCATAAGATCGTTTTACCATTGTATTTGACAAATGATAGTTTTGGACAACACGCGCAATCCCCGCGCAATCATGTGACCGGGCTGTTAGCAAAAAATTAACACTAAAAGTTCGTTACGCGTTCGTCCCATAGATCATGTGTTTAAGAAAAATGCACACGCGATCAAATTTGTGCAGTACTCTATGGCGCACACGTTCTAGTCACGTGATTGACATTACTGGTAAAAACTAACACCCTGGGAAGAAGAACGCCAAGACAGCCAATAAGCACATCCGTGGGAGCGCTAGCACGCATTCATCGCGTAAGTGCGCAACTGCCAGCGCGTGGGTGCGCACTCAGTTTTGCGTCTTTGTGATTGTGTGCGCAAAATAACAATGACTTTAAGCGTATTAGATGCGCCGTGGTTCTGGAGGCTCATACTGGCTTCATTAATGTCGATTGATTTTTATATCAAAATTTACAAGCGATTTTATGAAATATTCAGAGATTATCACTTATTTTGCTATAAGCTGAACACAATCACTGATATTGATGAGTGATATAAAACAACTAACGAATGTGCTTGATTGTGATAGGCATTCTATTACCTCGGTGGGCTCAAAATGACTATTACCCTCAGCTACGCTTCGGGTAATAATCATTTTGAGCCCACCTCGGTAATAGATTTGACTATCACAAGAAGCCCATTCGTTAGTTGTATATAATTCTAAAGAGATTTTCAACACCAATTTCAAAAAATGTATCTACGTGGGATTGGGTAAACCCCCACCTATGCCCTCCCCCAAATTAGTATAGCCTTTTTTGTGTGTATATTATGTGTGTGTGTGTGTGTGTGTGTGTGCATGCTCGTATGTGTGGGTCGAATGAATGTGTGTGTGCGTAGGTTCGTTTGTGTTTGTATATCGGTCTAATTATGAGGGAGATCATGTCAGTTATGCTTTCTTAAATTAAGTATATCAAATTTCCTTCCAAGGTGTGCACCAGATTGCATTATTTCTAGTGAAAATTGTAAATGCTCCCTCGCGCCCTTGCGCTTGGTCGTTCGGTTCCCTCGCATCATCCCACACTTCTCAAAACAGGGGGATGTTTCACAAAGATCCTAAGTTGTAAATGCTCCCTCGCGCCCTTGCGCTTGGTCGTTCGGTTCCCTCGCATCACCCCACACTTCTCAAAACAGGGGGATGTTTCACAAAGATCCTAAGTTGAACTTAAAAATTATGGAAAGCCATTTGTAGCCTTGGAATTAAGTAATGTATATTCAAAAGCAAAAAAGCAAGTATTTTAGAATTTTCTTCAATTGAACATCAAGAACATGAAATCCTCTTTATAATAGAAAATATAAATAATTTGAATCAACATTTTATGCCTTTTAAAAGAAATTTTACAAAATTGTTTCAAAGGAACTAACGGTTTTCCATAGTAGTCCAACGTACTTAGGGAAGGCGTCAAATTCGTCACTGCCGCCCCGATGCAGGATCCCGCTTGGGCCCGAGCCTGGCCGATCGGCGGGCCGCAGTATACCGCAGAACGCTTGAAACTGATTTGTTTCCCCCGGTCCCCTGCAGGAGGACGGGAATGTACATGCATGGTCTTACCGCGGGGGGACGATATCGTTCCGCCGCGGGAGGCCGCGCCCAGGGCCCCGCCACCGTACGTACGTACGTCGGTGGTTTCACGTGCGTATGATAGTAATTGGACGTACACACTTTGTCTAGCTCATGCATGGCCTACCGCGGCCTAGCTACTATGCCGCGCCCTGGGCCTGGCCTGTCGATGCTGTTATTGTTAGCATGATCCCCCTGGCCCTCAGGTGACATAACATCGACAGCTGACGCAACTAACTCTAGCTCTGGTCAATTTTCAGCCTTTTTAAAAATAAGGTATGTATTTAACGCTACCCAGATATGTTTGTATTGACTCGTTTGTGTAAAAGACTAACGTCTACTCTAGCCAAGATATGTC
The DNA here is from genome assembly GCA_037951105.1 of Echinarachnius parma. Taxonomy (NCBI): domain Eukaryota; kingdom Metazoa; phylum Echinodermata; class Echinoidea; order Clypeasteroida; family Echinarachniidae; genus Echinarachnius; species Echinarachnius parma. Next base: position 8,886 of record JBAMJV010008288.1, read on the forward strand.
GGCTCGGAGCAAACCAAGGGCAAGGCTAGGGCAAGGGAAGTATTGTCGGATTGCGGATGACTGTCACGTTCAAGATTTCGTCATGAATGTGAGATCGAGATTAGCGTAAAGCATATGCAGGGCATTCTGATTTCTGAGTATGATTTGGTGGCTCTATACTAGACCTAGCTACTCGAATCTTCCATCACACCAATATACGTAACATAACATGTACCATGTAACATGTACGTACATTACACAGGCTAGCTAGCTATACGCGCTAGCTAGATATAGGCGGTGCGTGTGTACGTGGATATCGTGCAGTCGTGCTTGCATGTATACGGTACGAGTACCGTACACGTACCAACGTAGGTACGTGTACGGTACTCGTACATATGTATACATGCGCAATGCATGCGGCAATAATGATCTGGTAATTCGCGCGCAAGAATCGGGATCCCGCGGCCCGCCGCTTAGAGGTCCGCTGCGTCGGGACGAATTCCTCTCCACAGCTGGTGACAGCTGATCGGGAAGCCGCGGCGTACCGCTAGGAACGATCAAACCCGCAGATTCGAATACGAATACGCGCTCTAATCGTCCCAAGCGGGATCCCGCGGTAGGACGATAGTGATCAATTTGACGCCTCCCCTTAGAGTAAGGCCCAGTCCCATACTGACGATTTTCACGGCGATTCGCAACGATTTGACATTCGTCGAGAAAATCGCCATGGTCGTGTTGCATCGTGTTACATCGTATCGGTTCTTCCCCCAAAACCGTTGCGCATCGTGAAGAAAATCGTGAAAGCGGAGCCAAATCGCCGTCTTCAACTGTTCAAAACAATCGCCACGCCCGGCGACGATTTTTACCAAAAACTATTGTATTTACCGTTGCACAATCGTGTCACGTCGTTCCACATCGTTGCAATTCGTTGCGACTCGTATCGCTTCGTCGTGAAGATCGCCGCTTTCCGTTTTTTAACTGACCATAGGCGTAAAGACTTACGTAATACCTATTCATCATGAGAGGGGAGGGGGTGAATGAATAGATCATCCCCCTGTTGAATTGTATAAATGACAGATCTACGCCCATGGAACTGACTCAAACAAGTCTGATTGTTCATAATGTGCACTGCCCTATTGTTCCATAAAAAGAATGAAAGGAAATCGTCGCGACATGGCGATAGTTTTGAGCAGTCCCAAAACATTCGTTGTGCTAACACGATTCATGGCGTTCTTCGCGATGAGCAACGGTTCGCAGAACGAATTACAACGACTCGCAACGAACTACAACGACTCGCGACGACTCAAGCGATTTTCTCCACGAATGATAATTCGTTGCGAGTCGCCGTAAAAATCGCCACTATGGGACCACAACTTTTTTTTCTGCCACGATTTTTCTACCGCAATGGTAAAAGACAAAAGAAGGACGAACTGACTCGTCGAACAACGACGAAGAACGAATATTCGTCTCGAGTCGCCGTACAATTCTTCCAAAATCGTTGTTAAATCGTGGCTAAATCGAGTCGATTCGTTCTAGTAAATCGTTGCGAGTCGTTGCGAGTCGCCGTGAAAATCGTCAGTATGGGACTGGGCCTTTAGGTTCATCCCCGGGGGGGTCACTCTCAACATGATTGGCTACGCACCCGCGTCCAAAAAAAAAACGTCGAAAGGGTATCGTTTTCAGGTACACGGCGGCGTCGACGTTTTCCTGAAAAAGGGGTGTTTTTCAAGCACTGATCGCACAAAAACCTAAAAAAAGGGAACCTTTCCAGGTTCACAGGTTGCGACGTTTTTCTCAAAAAGGGGTACCTTTTTAGGTGCACATGTTTTCGACACTATTCTTTAAAAAGGGTGTGAATTACCCAAGCGGATTCGATCCCTCAATTCGCGCATCTTTTGCGGGATCTTTTGTAACATGCAATCGCATTTCATTATATATAATGAATAGCTGCCTCGGCGCTGCGCGCCGAGCCAGCTGTATTCGGTTCCTAAAGTCAGCCAAATCAATCATAACTGGCCTTAAAAATTATACAAGTCTAATTTGAACCTACCAAAATGGTTCTAACTATTCTTCAACTGTCGAAAAAAGGGAGACATCTGCAATTTTAAGCAATCAAAACACTGAGGAGTGCTCAGCCGTGATCCGTCTCGGAAGTGTTGCTACTATCTGGATGACTGACATGTATTTCCTGCAAACTTCCCGCAACACGCGATTTACCGTATCCGAATTCTGACATGGCGTATTCGATGTCTGACACGGCGTAGGCTATCCAAATTCTGACACGGCATATCCGAATTCTGATATGGCCTATCCGAAATCGGATATGGTGGGCATTTCCATTAGGAAATAGTGCGATACGCCATTTTTTGCCATCGGGGTCCTTTTCAGAAAAGCTGCGATACGCGCATTAGGGTCCATTCAGAAATAGTGCGATACGCCATTTTTTGCAATTAAGGTCTGTTTCAGAAATAGCGCGATACGCCATTTTGTTTGCGATTAGGGTCCATTCAGAAATAGTGCGATACGCCATTTTTTGCGATTAGGGTCCGTTTCAGAAATAGTGCGATACGCCATTTTTTGGCATAAGGGTCCTTTTCGGAGGTTGACGGACACGGGTGGGTAGCACTTAAGTACGCGAGTGACCCCCCCCCCCCCCCCCCCGGGGGCTCATCCCCCAGATCTACGCCACTGGAAAGCACTCTTGAAGCACTCTTGAAGCCTATAAACTATGATAATGATTTGAGCGATGGACAGGCAGCATGAAGTAGGAACTCCATAAAAATGATTGAAAAAAAAAATATAAATAAAAAAAAAAAATAATAATTAAGTATTATGGCGTAAATATTCATTTTGAATGAACGCCAAAATAATAAAATAACAACAACAACATATGATAATGTTGTTAAAAAGGTCTACGGTATGAATACTTCTTGCGCATCCGGCATATACAAAATATTTTATCCAATTTCAAGACATGCAGATCTGCTTTTACTTTGAAACTATCGGCGTTGAAATATAAATGTATAATTATAATGATGGAAAAGGGCTTAATATTGTTTGAATCATAATATTGTATAATTACCATCGACAAACAAAATATGAGGAGCGCAGAACCATTAATAATAAATAATAATATACACTATTTATATAGCGCCTATCACGATTGATAATCATCTCTAAGCGCTTTACAATTATATTATTACCCCGGTCATATAGGATACAATGCAAACCAGCACACATTGTGTGCACCATCTCCACTCCTTGGGGAGTATTCCTTCCAAGCGCTCAATGGCTCAAGAAGATCGTTCACATAGAGGCTTTCGCCTCCTACCGGTCCCCATTTATACACCTGGGTAGAGAGCAGCAATAGTGGATAAATTGTCTTGCTGAAGGACAAACGCAGTGGGCAGGGTTCGAACTCGGGATCTCATGATCGGAAAGCGCGCGCTATACCAATCTTGCCACACCACATCCACAATCACATCCACATTACCATACACACGCTTGTTTTGCAGACAGCATATTTAATAATAATAATGAATAATAATGGTGGCTACTATTATAGCGCATCAAATTTCGGATTGCTTTATGATATTCTGACATATTTTCTGGAAAGCTTAGTTTCAAATTTACTTATTCAGAATGCACATGCAGAGTATTTTATTTGAAACATGAACTGGATAATATATTAAAACATGAATAATGCCAACGTGCCCTTTTCAATCACGTAAACACTATAAAGAACAGAACGTCATGGCAAATTAAAAAAATCTCTTAAAATGATTATACAGTATATCGGATATAATCATTGCTTTATGAGATTCTGACATATTTCTAGAAATCCAACATTATGAAGGAGCCTGCGTATCGCCGTCTACGTTGTTTTGCCAACAAAATAAGAAAAAATTATCGGGATGGGTGCCATGCATATTATTTTCATGAACGGAGTGCGTTCGGGTTTCAAGATTTCATTGGGAATGTAGATTGTACTTGTTTAAAGCCAAATATGTTAACAAGTCAATTTTCACAAAAATTTGACATACAGTCAAGAGAATGTTATATATTTGCAATATTGTTTTTACACATAATGTAATGTTAATGTGTTTGCTTGATTTTCCATTTCAAATGGATCGGGATAATGGTTTCTAATTGATATTCAAAAACTGCAAACTCAATTAAATTATTATTACAATTGTTGCATTGTGTGCAAAGTTACTCGATGACATTGTCATTTGATAGGAATTGTTCCGTGGAAAGTATGAATAATACTCATACATATGAGAAACGCTGAAGTCCCAAATTAGCTACCTTTGAAACGTCCCTCACAAATTAATATAGCCGATAGATATTTTGTATGGGCGCATTTTGAATGCACGTTTCCACATAAAACGAACGCCGCTTGTGTGATGTAGCGATGTATTCTTTCGTTACGTCAAAACAGCGATTAGCGTCGCTGGTACTCATTATACTAATAGTAATGAATAAAATGTGTTCCTTTTCAATAAAAGTTATAGAAAGTTAAGAAGCTGTATAATGATGCCCTCATAAAGAACTTTCCAAGGTCAACACAGAGAAACAAATTTGCGTCCATTTTTGTAAAGCAATAAATGGATTATCGAAAACTGACAAAGAGTTGATAAAATATATATCCATGTGATATGATACGCCCACTGAGTGATGTGAGAAAATGATATCCCTTTAACTCTGAGTGGCATTTGTGTCGACATTTAAGAAAACTCGAAAGATCATCATTATGATTCTTTGAAGTGAAAAACCAGCATGGCGTCTGTTAAAAAAACCGTAAATCATAACCAGGAACATTAATTTATTATAATAATGATTCTAACGTACAGGAAAAAAGACTTCCGTGTGATAGGCCTATTGTGTTATGATATATACTGTAGATAGTTAAATTGTACGGTCGTACCAAGGAGGTACTACCTCCTTGGTCGTACCAACAACTACCCAGCTAGCCACCTGACGTTGGGCCGATGTCGGAATTTGGTTGCCGGATGTCGGCATATCGCCGTTGGCTCGAGGTTAAAATGTCCGCCAGCCCAACATCGTCACGACGTCATTTCTGTGATATATTGGCATAAGGTCATTTTCCGACAATGGCCCAACATCATGTCATGAGATGATGTTGGGCCATTGTCGGAAAATGACGTTATGCCAATATATCACAAAATATGACGTCGTGACGATGTTGGGCTGGCGGACATTTTAACCTCGAGCCAACGGCGATATGCCGACATCCGGCAACCAAATTCCGACATCGGCCCAACGTCAGGTGGGCTAGCTGGGTAGGCATATATACTTAGGTACAAAATATGTAACATTCAAAAAACATTTTGTGTTTCAAGTTGTTTTTCTTCATTGGCATTATGTAACGCGAACAACCAATAAGACGCGTATGTATGATAGGGTGTAACTCTTTACAACTTTTCGCGTTTCTGATTGGTTCGCTGCACACAATACGTCAGAGAAACTTTTTTGTTGCGTCGTCGCTGTATTGTTTTGTCGCACGCGTATGATCCTTTTTTAAACGACATCTAAACAACGCCGCGAATCATTGTACACAGTAACGAGTGCTAATTAACTCGACTAGGGATTCATGAGGGCTAACTAAACACAGAAAGCACTATTGAAGCCTAAACATTATATTACTATATGTTGTTGAAAAAAATGACTACGGTATGAAAACTTCTTGGCCTCCGGCATTCATTTTCATGAGAGATCTGCTTATACTTTGACACACTCGGCGTTGAAATAAATACATATAAATACATACATTCATATAATGAAAAAGGGCTAAATAGTGTTTGTATCATAGTTTATATAATAACCATTGAAACAAACATTAAGAAAGCAGGTGTACACACGCCATTTTTTCAGGCAACATAAAATATTGGATATAAAACATATTGCTTTATCTGTTTATGAGATTCTGACATATTTTCTGGAAAGCGCACAATAGTTATTAACTTTGAACAATGTCAATCAAACTCAATGGACCTTTCCCACTTCTCTTGTACCTTGGTTTTGGCTTATGGTAAATGAAGAATGAAATAGGTTTGGATTTTGTTAATGTCTCCAATCATGGATATATTTAATATTGAATTTGAGAGCGTCTATATAGACCGTCTCCGACCGTAGTAAGTGTATCTGAATTCGGATACCCAATCGTCCATAGTATCCGGCGTATCCGTTTTCATTAGGTACTTTATTCTTTTTTCTATGAAATTATCACATATAATTCTCTATAGCATCTTGCAATGAAATTCGTATGTGATTGATTTCTCAAACATTACTTGGGGGGGGGGGGGGGGGGGACATATAACGTTAATGG
>JBAMJV010008289.1:0-84128 GCA_037951105.1 Echinarachnius parma
AATGATTGGAAAAAAAGCTAACATAATTTTTGAATGACAAGGGAATGAAAACTTCCCTTGCACCTGCACTATTATTGGGCTACTATATTCATACACCGATGAGTTACTCCTTGCGTTACACCATACCAACTCCAAGTGTTCGTTTCCTCGTAAGCCACCGGTATATGGCATGTAAGCAGGTAAGGGTCACGGAGCCCCCGGAGCCCCCTTGGGGGTTCCCTACCTTCTGTTATTAAGTCAGCGGGCGCTCGGGAGCAGTTTGATATACACGGGGATCCCTGACATGAATTCGCGCGCCAGCTAAGAAAAGTGATATGTAGTGGTGTCATGATGCATGCTAAGGGTCCCCTGTTGCACGCAACAAAAATCGCACTTGATCGACCCGTTTAAGTCGCCTTTACACCAACCAGCATTGAGGAAGTGTTCTAGTTGGTGCAAAGGACCCTGGTCTGCCACACGCAACATTGAGAGAGAGCTAGAGAGAGACAAAAACATCAGTTTCATGATATTCGACATCGAGGAACAGCTGCGAAAGAACACTTTACTTTAAAGACAAACTTAATGGCCCGTATTCACAAAGGAGGTTTGTACAGTCCATGGTCTAACCCCGGTTTACATCTATGGAATGCCATTGTAAACTGACGGAGAGAGAATGTAAATTCCTTACTTGTTAACAATGTTGATGGTACACATTCTCTCTCCATCAGTTTACAATTGGCATTCCATAGATGTAAACCGCGGTTTGAACGGGGTTTGTACAAACCTCCTTTGTGAATACGGGCCCATATCTTTGGGTGAGAGTGAGATGGGTGTTCAGTAATTTGTACTCGCTTAATTGAGTTCTGCATGCCATCTTGTAGGTCGGATGATGTCATATTTTCACATGATGATCATTTCGTATTTGTTTACACTCATACAAATACAAATTGGTAAAAGTTGAATTGGGTTTCTACAAGGCTCCAAAACTTAAAACATGATTACCTCCAAAGTACAAATTAAAAGGGACTAAAGTATAGCTCCATTCCCTTTCTCAACTTACAATACTTATATATAGCTCAGTAGAGCTAGAGTTTGTGTACGGTATATGCTTGTCTGAAAAGAGATCTACTTCGTTGCCATGAGCCAAACTGGCAAATGGTTGATAACATTCCTGTATTTCTGAGATCTGCTGAGGGATGTGTGAAAATGCCATGGTAAATGGATGTTATATGGCCGAGTAATGAGCGAAAATGCGTGACATTCACTTCCTCATCACACTGACATTGTACACAGTTATATTTATCCTATAGATAATTATGAATCTGAACACTTAAACCATATACATATATATATCTTCATAACGGAAGATAAATTTCGAAAAAAAAAAACATGTTAAATGCTTCTATTAGAGCACGAATACAATGAGGTATGTGAGAGCCGCTAGAGTTTAAGGTAAGTTTTGAGGATTTTGACAATTTTATAGATAATTTTTAGCATATATACGCTTTCTATAAAGTGCAGATAAACTCGTTGACATCAAGTCTTGCCCGCGGCTGCCATTGGACGGCCAATTCAAACTTGATTACGTTTGCGTCTGCATACAATTTAACATGCAAACAAACAATCAATGTTGAATCATGTGTGCAGCATTTTCATAATATACATAATCATATTTTGAGACAGTGCAACAGAACGTCGACTGGGTCCCTTTAACATTTTGGCCGAACCGAACTGCCAGAAGAGCGGAGTGTTACGGATCACGTAGGGCGGCCAATTAACTTGATTAGCTTTCGCGTCTTCATGTTCTAAAACACCCCGTGTACAGACGTACGTCGATGCTCGTAGCTATGCAATGGATAACCGCCCTACACGACTAAATGTGATTGGCAAAGATCTATGGGTGTAGCACAGGTGAAGGGGGGGGGGGGGGGCAAGGGATGTTACTAAACAGGACAATTTATGCACCCTTGTAGGCTCATAAATAGATTTTGTTTAACTAAAGGCTCATAAATAGATACAAATAAACCTATGAATAGTGACCATCGAAGGGAATGAAGGAAAGTGACCACTGTTGACAGGAGACCTTTATTGACAAGTTACATGACATTGGTTTTCTCTGCAAGGGATCATTTACGGTGGTTACTATAGGCAGGTTGGATGCTATCAGACAGGTTACTGCTTAGACAAGTTTGGCTGAATATATATATACATGTAGTATAATGCATAGAACCATTTCTATTTTTATCCAAGTGTGCCCCGTCATTGGAGACATCGACCCCTGTCTGACTTGATACTGGCTACGCCGTTGAGTTGGTACGACGTCATTGGACGAATGACTATTGACTGACAAATGGTACAGCCCAGTGGCGTAGCTACAGGGAGTGGTGGGGGGGGGGGGGGTGGGCATGTACCCAAAAATAATTCGACCAAAACAATACAAAACATGAAGCAAAACTATGTATGTAAAATAAAGAATTACATGAGGCTGTGCCCCCCCCCCCCCCCCCCCACGAATTCATTCGCGTGACCCCCGACCACGCTACGCCACTGGTACATCCCCTACAGTTAGACATGCGTAGACCCCTGATAGGCATGAATTAATTACCCCCAGAATAGACACATGTGGCATCTTACAAGCTATTTCATCGTGTTCGTTCAATTCCCATCATATAATGTATTACTACACTGGCCTCGTGGCATTGATCAACCTCATGATGTACCAACATGCGATAAAGAAACGCGAAGGTTTAATTGAAGGAAAAGTCAGGATGAAACTGCTTAACCGATTCGTAAACCTCGTTGTAATATATTCTCTAATTGACACAATTAATTCCATAATAATACATGAATGTAGATCACATTTTGTCAGTTCATTTTGAAAAGGGGAAATCAATTAGCGCAAGCACTTTAATGCATGTAGTTCTGAATGTGTTTCTATCATGTATCCGTATAATATATCACATTTATACTCGTATATCAAGCGATGCAGTAACTGCGTGTTATGCACATATGGTGTCGTCTATAGGTTAGCATCTAACTTAGATAATGACCGGGTGTATTCATTGCGTCAATGTAACTCGAATATGTGACTTATGTGCTCTAATTATAATTGTGTGAACATCTGAAAGAAACGGAATCGAAAAGAAACACCACAGCCACCACCACCTCCACTACTACCTACTACTACTATTACTACTGGTATTACTACTACTACTACTACTACTACTACTACTACTACAACGATTACTATACTACTACTACTTACTACTACTACTACTACTACTACTACTACTACTACAACGATTACTATACTACTACTACTACTACTACTACTACTACTACTACTACTACTACTACTACTACTACTACTACAAGGCCTACTACTACTACTACTACTACTACTACTACTACTACTACTACTACTACTACTACTACTACTACTACTACTACTACTACTACTACTACTACTACTACTACTACTACTACTACTGCTGCTGCTGCTGCTGCTACTACTACTACTACTACTACTACTACTACTACTACTACTACTACGACTACGACTACGACTACGACTACGACTACTACTACTACTACTACTACTACTACTACTACGACTACGACTACGACTACGACTACGACTACGACTACGACTACTACTACTGCTACTGCTACTACTACTACTACTACTACTACTACTACTACTACTACTACTACTACTACTACTACTACTACTACTACTACTACTGTTACTACTACTACTACTACTACTACTACTACTACTACTACTACTACTACTACTACTACTGTTACTACTACTACTACTACTACTACTACTACTACTACTACTACTACTACTACTACTACTACTACTACTACCACTACTACCACTACTACTACTACTACTACTACTACTACTACTACTACTACTACTACTACTACTACTACTACTACTAGATTATTGATTATTCATTGTATCATTGTGTTCCTTTATTTTTCATCCCTACCACTATAATTATGAATTTCCCGTTATATATATATATGTCATAATATTGTTATTTTCAAAGCATCTAACAACACATACGATTTTAGCTTCTCTATAAGCAACCTGTACTTCCACATCAATTGATTACTAATGAATGCAAAAGGGCGATTCATCAGAACAGGTGAAAATTATACAAACGATCGTTCCCGTTTGCTAAATAATATATATAAGTTCGTGTCACCGTATAAAAGACGATAGGAAATTAAAGGGATTAAGTAACATTTTTAAAATCCTCAAGACTAACGTCGATCTCTAGCGGTTCTCACATACCTCTCTGTAATTGTATAAGCAGTATAAACATATAGCAGGGTTTCGATTTTCTGAATGTTTCTCTCGTTATAAAGATATGTATGATTGAAGTTTTCGGATGTATCATTATCTAGTGGAGAATATTAAGTGCGTACAGAGTAAGTGCAGTGATTTAGCATATTCCACTTTGCTCATTGCTCGGTCATATGACATTCATTTACCGTGGAATTCTCACACATCACTCTATGGACATATCAGATCACAAAACTACACATATTCTATCAACCATTCATCAGTTTTTTGCACATGTCAGCAAAGTCACCATATCCCTTTGATACGATCTGATTAAAAAGATGAATCAACCCTTGAACTATATATATGATGATACTTATATAGAAATACATATTACGAGCAACACAACATAACGCGAAATTATGCGGAATTTTAGACGGCAATACTTTGCATTCTCAATTGTCTCATTCTGTAAAAAAATGAAATTTTCTGTTGCTGGTATTTGCATAATTCTATAGTCAGAAAGTGGGCGCTGAGGTCGTTTTTTCCCCAAAATACCATCTTACCCATTCTCATCTGACAAGAAATAAAATTAAAAACAATTAAAAATGGGTTAATTTAACCTCCAGAATATGAAAGTGACCTTGCCCGGAAAAACATGATTTTGCCCGAATATGAAATGGGTTTGCCCGACTACGATATGCTTTTGCCCGACTACGATATGAGTTTGCCCGAATATGACATGCCTTTGCCCGAATGCCGGGTGCTTTTTGCCCGAATATGGCCGTTTTCAAAACTCCAGGAGGGTTGAAACCCCCTTACACCACCCCCCCCCCCCCCCCACACCCCCGCCTCCTACGTCTATGGGCTATGACCTTGGTCGGAAATAACATGCCTTTGCCCGAATACGTTACGCTTTAGCCCAAATATGAAATGCCTTTGCCCGAATGCCGGGTGTTTTCTGCCCGAATATGGCCGTTTTCAAAACTCCAGGGAGTTGCAGCTCCCACAGCCCCTCACCTTCTACGCCCACGTATGACATTAATAGGGTAAGAGTGGACACCTGATGTAGGGGCATCAACTGCATGCACCCTACCGACGTCATAAGCTACGCCACTTCTTTCGGGCTAGATTATTTTATAAACCGTTGCTGGTGTTCTGGATGCATTTTTTGTTGAGGCAAATTAATTTATTCGAATCATAACTACCCCCCAAGGCCATCGATCAGAGCGCAATGCTATGTCACATCACTAAGTGCCGTCAAAAGAAAAGTATAACAAGCAAGTTCATAGTACGGTATGCATAATTGTGATAATTCTAAGGAGCCTCAAGGAGCTCTATATATAGAGCGTCGTGTAGAACCTTTGCTTTCACCTGAGTATAGAACTATACAAAGATGCACTTTTTTATATTTGACGATTTTCGTAACATTTCAATAATCTCATTATACATATAACTATGTCCCCTCTGTTTTACTTCTAAATTATTGAATTTCAATTACCTTACATCCTGATATGTAATAGGAAATTTCCATATAAAGTATTTATTTATTCATGGTATTTATTTTGAACACGTATGGCAGCAAACAAGCTGAATTACACGTGCTAAACATTGAATTAAAACAATGTAATTCATATAAAGGCGAACAGTATTTTTTGAGAATGCAACGTGTGACGAAAAATTACGGGATATCTTACAGACATATAAGCTAAATCTGATTTCAGTTTTTTAATTTTCACTTTATTTTACTTTTTACTTTATTTTTTACTTTACTTTAGTTTACTTTTATTTACTTTACTTAACTTTCCTTAACTATACTTCATTTGGCTTTGCTTTACCTTACTGTATTTTACTTTACTTTTAATTACTTGACTTGACTTGACTTGACTTGACTTGACTTGACTTGACTTGACTTTTCTTTACTTTACTTTACTTTACTTTACGTTACGTTACGTTACTTTACATTACTTTACTTTACTTTACTTTACTTTACTTTTCTTTTCTTTTCTTTTCTTTTCTTTTCTTTTCTTTTCTTTTCTTTTCTTTAATTTTCTTTAATTTAATTTAATTTACGTTACTTTACTTTACTTTACTTTACTTTTCTTTTCTTTTCTTTTCTTTTCTTTTCTTTTCTTTTCTTTTCTTTTCTTTAATTTACTTTACTTTACTTTACTTTACTTTACTTTACTTTACTTTACTTTACTTTACTTTTCTTTTCTTTTCTTTTCTTTTCTTTTCTTTTCTTTTCTTTTCTTTTCTTTTCTTTTCTTTTCTTTTCTTTTCTTTTCTTGACTTGACTTGACTTGACTTGACTTGACTTGACTTGACTTGACTTGACTTGACTTGACTTGACTTGACCTTACTTTACTTTACTTTACTTGACTTTACTTTACTTTACTTTACTTTACTTTACTTTACTTTACTTATTCATCTGTCTGTCTGGTATCTCACGATTATGTGGATCTGCAAATAGTTTCCTTGATATAATATTTTAAAACAATTGTCCATTACGTTGGACAAATACATCTTGAATGCCGATTTTTCAGGTTTCGGTTTTTCAAATTTCCATTTCGTTCAAAAGATATTTACGATTGAAGTGTTCAGATGTTAAACTATCTACGTGGTAATTTAAGCCGTGTACAAAGTAAGTGCAATGAGTAAGTGAATATCACTTTGCATCTTTGCTCATTTCTCGGCCAAAAAACATCTAATTAACGTGAAATGTTCACACATTACTTTGTGGACATATCAGATCACACCAATACACATTCTTAAATCACTCATCACTTGTTGCACTTGTCAACAAAGTTACTAGATTCCTTTAAATGTGGATAGTTCTTGCTAATTTTAGTTGGAGTATTGGTATTGATGATGTCGTTAATATTTGAGTGGATATTGATTCCAGTATGACTTTGTTATAAGGACAATGATATACAGTGATATAGATCCATCATATCAGGTGTGCTGATACGGAATAAAACATGAATATATCGACGCGACTATAGTTATAAATATCATATCAATATTGGCAGATGTATGTCTCAGCTTGAAATCGACATGCAGCCTTTTCAATAGATAATGAATTTGACTTTTGATTGGTATAATGGTTTTATGTGTTAGTACTGTATAATCATAATATACGTTAATATATGTATATGAATGATGTTATAGATAAGTACATATCAGATTTGATATCATTTAACGTTAAAAAGAGACAATGATATGCATATTTTGCAAATGAAAACACTAATTTCATGCAGTGACCTATAGCTACACCTAACCAATTTTAATGTAATATCAAATGAAGAAATGCCCCGTTAATTGTACCAAGTCATTACGCCGCTGAATTCATGAATTTAGAGTGCATCGGAAGGGGAAAGATGGAGTACAGAATAACGATACCTTTCCCCTCGTAAGGTTGCTAAAAGAGGTGGCTAAAACGACACTAATGATAGGTCATGTTTTATGCTCCCATAATGCAGTTATCGAAAGAGCACAGGTCCGCTGGCCCGGGGGCGAAATTCTAAAAAGTAGTTTTGGACCACCAAATTGTATTGATCCTAAATAAAAAATTAAAAATCTAACATAATTTGTAACGCTTTTCCTTGTTTGGGGCCACCAGATTCAGGTTTTTGGTCTCTAGAGTATGTGAACCCCTTGATTGTACTTGCCCGACAAGGCAATCTATCAGGCTATAGTTCATCCAGACGTTGGTCAAAGCCCTCTTCATGACATTTCCATTCTCTTCTATCTCTAGCTCCCATGTATATTGTTTATAGTTCATCTCTCCATCTTTTCTTTTGCCTTCCTCTTCTTCTCTTTCCCTTCCTTGGTTTGGTTGTCATTCTGTTAAGCGATATGTGCATCTATTGTCCTGAAGTCTTGCTATACATGCCCAGCCCATCTCCACTTTGATTCTCACACTTTCTCAATAATAGCTTTAGTCAGTTTTTTAGCATTGCCTAATGAAATAGCTTCCCCCTTCCCCTCTACACGCCATCCCCGCACCGCCTTGTCTTGCTCCGCCACTTTTCCCCCGTGGGTCGTGTTTTGCGATACGATATGCCTCTATACCGATGTTTAAGTCAAGTGGAATCTCGAGTATAGGGGACAAACAAGGTATTGCTATCAGATCCAACATATTCCAATCATAAATTCCACCCTAAAGTCAATGGAGATTTTGAGAAATATTCCCATGATATTGTATGCAAATATGCACCAGGCCCGCACCTGGGAAACGAACTTGTGTTATATGAAAGCTTGTAAGTATATTAACTGATTGCATGTAAGAGTTAACTATACGTTTCAACCCATTAGTCGTGTTATCTGTCAATGCGATCCTAGGACTGGTGCCCAATTTTATTTCGCAATATGTATATAGCCGTTATGTTCATATATCATGGTATATGATAGAACCAAGTGGTTAAAGGGGTAGTTTAGTTTTGGTAAGGCTGAACTTTAGTAGCCAAAACCTGCACAGTAACATTATAAACTAATAGTTATAACTCCACCATGCTCGAATGGTATACAAAATTACAAACGACCAAGTAAAAAGCCTGTTATCATTCAAAAAGAGCCATTAAAACACAAGAGGGCGCTTTTTTAAAAGGCATTGGTTTCAACCATTTTCAACCCAAATTATGCATGTGATGTTTTGTTGATACATGTATAATGATTAAATAGCGAGATCATCAACAACCATTTAAAAAACGCTTTTGAAAATTTTTGAAAAAGTGCAAGCATTTTTTAAATTTTTTCAAAAAATCAT
This sequence comes from Echinarachnius parma, assembly GCA_037951105.1. NCBI lineage: Eukaryota > Metazoa > Echinodermata > Echinoidea > Clypeasteroida > Echinarachniidae > Echinarachnius > Echinarachnius parma. The sequence goes on from JBAMJV010008289.1 coordinate 9,051, forward strand.
CTAATTATTTGGGCCCCAAATAATTATAAGATCAGATATATTTATTGATATTTCAGCCGTTTCTGGGTCGATTTTGACCAAATAAAGTTTATTCTGCCATTAAAATTGCATGTTCTCTCAAATTCGACACTCAGTTTTTCATTACCTCACAAAAAAATTGCGATGTGCAGCGCCCTCTCTACCAAAACTAAACTACCCCTTTAATATGAGTTTATTACAGAGAGTAGGTGCCCGACGGTTTACTAACAAACGCATATACCATTATACCAACAAATTGCGGATACCAAGCGCAAAATATCAGGCGATTTGATTAAAGGGGAGCCAAACGCTGGCATTTTCGTTTTTATACTGTTACTGGTGAGCAAATAATTCCCGTCACTTCTAGTCGTATATTTCTTCTTGGGTCTCACTAATAAAGGAAATTATAATTGTTTAAACCACTATCTTCTGTTTTGACTGAGCACTGGAGGCTGTCATCTTTCCCAACTGTACCATATGAAACGTCATCTGACCTTGCACAAATAAAAAGGGGTGACGTAACCACTGACAAAGCAACAGATTCAACAACAGCGGTTACATAACCCGCTTTTGTTAGTACACGCTCAGATGACGTTTCATGCGGTACCGTTGGAAAACATGGGAGCCTCCAGTGGTCAGACAAAACAGTTGACAGTGGTTTTTACAAATATTGATACTTTCCATTATTAGTGATACCCAAGAAGAAATACGACTATAGAAGTTACGGGAATTATAGACGTATCAGTAACGGTACGCAACAATTCCAGTGTTTCGTTTCCCTTTAAAGGGATAGTTGAGTTTTGGTAGAGAGGGGGCTAGACTACTTATTTTTTGTGTGAGGTAATGAAAAACTGAGTGTAAAATTTGAAAGAGCATAATATTTAAATAATAAAATCATCTTTGTTTGATCAAAATCGGTTCAGAGACGGCTGACATATCCATAAATATAACAATTTGTAATAAACCTGGGGCCCCAGGTTTATTAGAGAATTTTGAACCAGCCGTTAAAAATTCAAAAAAATGCTTCCTCTTTTCAAAAAGTTACAAAATAGGTATTTAAATAGTTGTTGGTTATTTCTCTATCTAATCACTATTTCAACAAAGCATCACATGCACAATATTAAATTCAAAATGGTTGAAACCGATGAGTGTTTAGAGAGCGCCCTCTTACGTTTTAACGGCTCTTTTTTAATGATAACATGATTTTTACTACATCATTTGTAATGTTGTGTTCCTTTCTAGTTATAACTATTAGTTTGTAATGTAATGATACAGGTTTTGGTTACTAAAATTCAGTTTCACCAAAACTGTATTCTCCTTACCAGAACTCAACTATCCCTTTAACGACCAGCGATTGAGGTCGAATAGAAACGGACAGACATAAATGTGTGTATTATGCGATACTAATCAATCATATGACGTCATACCGTGTGGTATCTATCAGTGGCTCGCCGCAGTCAGACATGCACACAATCTCTAATCATAATTTATCGATTATATATTGGAATTTAACTCAAATATGACTGAGATAAACTGAATTTCATTTTAGGAATATTAATATGTTTTCAACAATTCGAACTTCTCAGAAATATAAACAACAATAATTTTGTTCAATGACGGTATATATATACGTCAACAAAAACATATCTATATATGATTCGTGATTGCCCCTGCATACTCTTATTTAAAAAGTTTCAAAATGTTTTCCCTATAATTTATATTTTCTTAAGCACACAACTTTCTATTTTAAAATAGATATTTATAACTGCTATTTGAGTTAATGAAAATAGCATAAATAATACACGAGTATATTGAACCAGTACGATGATGTTCTTGAATACATCAAGAGTAAACCATTTAGACTTAACATTAATGATATAGAGAACTTCAGCGTATATAAATCCAAAATGTACTGTCAGTTTTTAAAGTCATGTTCGGATAAAAACAAAATAATTTGGAGTTAAAAATAAATCCTGTAATTTCAGAAAGTGCAATAAATCCTATAATTTCAGAAAATGCAATAAACTCACTTTTCTTCCATCCAGAAATATATACTTTCTCGATTATACAATCTTAATAATATCTTTACAACAAGCCTGACAAAATGCTTAATATGATATTTAAGAGAAAATGATAAAAAATATTTTCAATTGCTTGACATTGTGTAAGACTGATATGTTCCTTCCCACTTGAGCTTCAATTCATTCGAATAAAAAATAAACTCACACAAAAAAATGCAAGTCTGTCACATGCTTTTAGTATAGGTTTTCCCGCTCAATTTCGCGATTGTGACAATCAAATTGATATAAGGAGCAAACGAATTCGCGCGATTTGCGATCGCCGTGTCAAAGCAGCATTCGAATTCGTAAATAGTCGTTCAAAATCGCGTCTGAGCAAGTGAATTTGAACAAAGAGCATACCTTTTCATCAATGGTCATTCAAAATCACACGTAGTTCATGCTGGCGCTACTGCACATTCGTAAATTCGAGTGCCCATAAATGAACTATCGTGTCTATTCACGAAACTGTATACGTATGCATGAATTCGTTTGCATTTATTCGGAATTTGAAAGACCGATACCAACGATTACGCGGCAATGCGTGAATTTGAATGACCCTTAATGAATTCGATTGAAAAAAAGTGTTAAATTGAGCGGGAAAACCTATAGTATAGTTTTCTTTTCATTTTACACGAACATATTTTGATAAGCCAAAATTTCCCCCGGGAACCAAATATTTTACAAGCTTGCTTCTTTGTATTTCAAATAATGTTACATAACTTGTATAACTTGCTTCTTTGTATTTCAAATAATGTTACATAATATTTGTTTTCGATTTATTAGGTAATTCATGTACTGTTTTATTCTAGTTCTGAGTATTTCATATTGTATTTGAGGTATGAATATATTGCTTGTTCGTTTATTAACTTGTTCCAAAAAAATATAATCTGTGAAATATGTAAATAAATTCAAAACATCCTCAAACTATAGATCCAAGGCTTGGTTTAAAAACAAGGTAAATTTCTACTATATTAGTTCTAAATAATCCCCAAATATAGTTATGTACTTTGCTGTATTTCAAAGTTCTCATCAAACATCGATTTGGCTTTTGTTAATATTTCATAAGTTTAGAAGAAATTAATTAATTCTAAATTATAATTCGAAGGCAAAAGTTGATATATAAGTTGTATATTAAAGAAACGTATGCATTGTATGGGGTATGAAACAGCTGCAAATTGCACACTCTTTGAACTAAAGATGACTACAATACCTCGTTCCATATACGATCATTCTTTATGATGATCGTCACGAGAGGGTTAAACCACTAAATGAATTATGGCCACCGTGTTTATATTGACTTTATCATAAAGCGCCACACATCAGCTGGGCATGAATTCCATTCGAGTCATATATTCTATGTTTTATGGCGCTCATAATCAACTCAGCAAAAGTACGCATTTACATAAAACGTGACATACAAGAAACGCCGATGATAATTGATGAGCTTCCGTGGTGAAGGTAGTTAGGGTAGTCAAGGGGACAACACTCCTCATTATTTTGTCGGATTTGTTGCCCTCTTCGCCACCCCCTCTTAAAATAAATGATGCACAGATAAACTACTGTACACCATGTTTATTTGGGCACAAACCTGATCCTTCATGGACCCCTCCCCTTCCCTACAAGAAAGAACACAGTGTACCACAGTGTGAACACACTGCGGACCACACTGTATACCACAGTGTGAACACACTGCGGACCACACTGTATACCACAGTGTTAACACACTGTGTGTAGACTATGTTGTATGGGAGCGTTTTACAAGTGTGAACACACTGTGAACACGTGAACACACTGTGATCACACTGTCACCACAGTGTGAAGTTACCTGCGTTCACAGTGTGTGAAATAGTGTGCTCACACTGTGTATCACAGCAATTTTTCACAGTGTGCTCACAGTTTGTTCACAGTGTGATGAGTCTTCACACTGTTAAAACGCTACAATTTAAACATAGTCAACACCTGAGTGTGTTCACACTGTGGTCCACAATGTGGAACAAATTGTGTTCACACTGTATTCACACTGTGGAACAAATTGTGTTCACACTGTATTCACACTGTGGAACAAATTGTGTTCACACTGTATTCACACTGTGGAACAAATTGTGTTCACACTGTTTTCACACTGTGGAACAAATTGTGTTCACACTGTATTCACACTATGGAACAAATTGTGTTCACACTGTATTCACACTGTGGAACAAATTGTGTTCAAACTGTGTTCACATTGTATTTTTCCGGTAGTGTTTTACCCATTCTTGCACCATTCCCCGCCCCCCCCCCCCCCCCCTACTTGCCCTCGTGTGGGTAAATCCGGGCTACGCTACTAAACATGTTTATCCTACGTCAATGGAGCCGTTATCATGCAGAGCAGAACGATGAATGAAAATAAATATAATGTCAAATGAAAAAAGAGGACCTACATATATAACACCAGTATACAATCGGTATAATCAGGCTTTATAATTTAACCTGTTTCATAATAAATATGTCAATCCCCATACAAGTTATACATAGTCCACCATGTTCCCATTGGCAATGTGTTAATAAACTATTTCTTTTAAGAAATTAAATGAACAAATGATTAAGAAAAAAATATCTAATCACATAATAAAATAATGAAACTATAATGATAAATAAGGTCACACATACACCACTTTAAGGCAAATGCCAGAAAATGCCACAAAAATGAAATGTACGCTCTTATGACCAATCATGTGAAAGAATATGTTTTTACTACTACGGGATGATACAACTTTGGCCTGGAAACCGCCTATACTAATTGATATATTTGGTAAATTATAAAAACGCATTTACTGTAAATTGATATTGCCGACGGTTGTGTGTTGATATGCACCCTCGTGCGCTGCGTGCTAATCCTATGGCAAATGCGGCACACGGGTTTCGCATGAGCGTATCGCACGAACGAGCGTATAGATGTGGCCAGCGTAGACGGGCCAAACTGACGGTGAATTTATATAGGCTCAATGTCAGCGGCTTTCATAAACGTTTTAACTGATATTTCTGCATTTAACGATACTAAGGTTCTGATTTTTCCACACACGCCCCTTTTTATGTTATTTCAACAATACTGATCAATTAGTTTGGCAAATAAAGTTATTTCTGATAATTATCCCAAAACAAGCATTTGGCTTTAAATACTAACATGATATCATGTGATATAGGCCTAAATAATTTTGATATTTAGGCTCTTTGGCTAATTTGTATATTAAAAAAAAAAACATAAAGAAAAAATAGCACTGACGAAAGACATATTTATTGCATATCAAATCTAGAGAACAACAAAATGCTGACTACAACAATGCAGGCAGTTATAAGAACAATTATTGGCTATACAGTCGGAAATTGTGCTTATGAACGAGTCCCAATTCACCGTTTCTCTTTCCGTTTGACATCCGGAAGGTACTATCAGGAAACGTAATGATGCGGACCAAGTTCGGAATGGACTAGAATATATGGGATAGTTTTAATTCGTCTCTGTTTCCCGTGAAACGAAACGTCGTAGAACTTCAAAATTAGCTAGATACTGACCCTTTCGCCCCATTTTAGTCGGATAGGATAGAAATGGAAGGAGAAACGGTGCAGTGTGACTAGGCAATGAGGTACCAAGTATTAATTAATATGACAATGGAAAGGTAAATAACCGTAGACAATCACGATGGTGTCAATATACTATTCATTAAGCCGCTATAAATCCTTGCACGGATTTATCGATTCGTGACATTCAGCAGTCTGCGTGATGAGCGACCATTAACCCGTTCAGGACTGATTGCTTTTGGTATAACATGTACTGTACTTCCCAGGAGACTCAAGCCCGATTAAATGTGTCAATAGCTAAACAAGTTAAAGTCCTTCCCGTGCCAATGTTGGCACATAAGGCGGCGCCTATCTCCGATTAATTAGCCCTAGGTCACACGTCTACTAAATGTAGCGAAAGCTACAGAAGGGGGCCAGTCCTCTGGTAACTCGTGTGATTAACTTTCCCTTCTCCATTCTATAAAAAAATGCCAAGTGCCTGGCTAGAAGGCAGAAGGTACCATTTTTTGTGTAAGTCTTTGGTATGACCCGGTCTGGGTTCGAACCCGGGACCTCCCGTGCGGACACTCTAACCGCTAAGCCACCATGCTCGGTTGTCAATAGCTAACACCTGCTAAATTTAAATTTCAAAAGTTGAAAGAAAAATACAGTTATACCCCACAAGTATGTTTGAGTCACTTTGATTGTGCTTAATAACCAAAATGTACATGTATTTCGTGTGTGAGCATTTTTATTTGATTTGAACGTCCTGGAGGAATCCCATTTCTTTGCCTTTTTATATTTATTTAATTATGTACAGATATACAAAAAAGAATGCAATGTACGTACATTATTATTATACATAATGACTCAATTTAAATGAATTCAGCAATAGTAACAGCAACTGCATTAAACAGAATAATGTAAAATGACATTATGATATAATTCGGAATGTGGATAAAGAAGTACTATAATATTATAGAACTACCATCAAGTACGAACACGAGGTAAATTAAAAGATCTCTTGCTTCTAGACAAGTACGCGTCTCTGTGACAGGAACTGATATCGGCATTATATTGTTATAATTTATTGAAGACCCTGTTTTAAAGTATATTACGGTATTCTTCGATATGTTCTTGATCTATAGTTTCTCCAAAAGAGTGTTACCTTTTACGCAATGTTAGATTTTAGGTCAGGCAATTAGCCACACTATTATTTGAAGTCATATCCCCAAACAGTTGATACGAGCTGTACCAGGCGCACGGAGGCAATGAATTGATTACACTATCGTTACAACAAGTTGTAGACCCCCTAACGAAATATAATTATGATGTTTGGTTGTTGAGTCCATCTTCCGATTGTCGAGATAATTAATTTCGACATAAAAATATGAAAAATTGTCACAAAAAAAACAAGCAATTAAAAAGAAAAACAATAATAATGCCGCGATTACATCTCAGTTACACAGAACGGGCATCAACACTATTTAGCAGTTAAACCTTCTGTGGGACACGTTTTTTTAAAGGGCGCTTCAGGAAAATAGATATTCCACGGAGTCGTAGGGAATTTAAACATAGAGATAATATACTAGTTGATGGATTTGAAAACTTACAAGCAAAAATAAGCTCCACTTTAAGAAAAGGTTCAAAATGGCTCCGTTATCCCAAGACTAAGATTAACAGACCGTTTAAGTAGTAATTTTAAGTGTAATGTTTATTTTCAAGAATTTTCGATGGTTAAATGAAAATTGCGAGATTCCCCGTTATCTATAAGAATTCCAGTTGTTTCCTTTATGGTCAATTTAGATTAATGAGGGGAAATCGAGGTATAACAGAACATATCGAAACACTCAATAATCCCTTTAATCGTAGCCCCGGGCATCGATACACAGTGCTATGTACATGCACCCAACAAAATCATTGACGTATGTGGATGACATTGCCTAATTAACAAGCGCAGTATGAAGTATCGAACTGAAAGACTGGCAGAGGCGTCGTTAGCGCGGGGGAGGGGGGTGGGGGTGGGGGCTAGAAGAAGAACAACCCCCTCCCCCTTCCATGGGAGTGCCTGCTGCCTCCCCTGTACCACCAACCCCCTATACAAGATAAAGAAATGTATGTACAATACAACTTTCATTTTGTACTGGCTGCCCCTCCCCCCCCCCCCCCCATCTGCCCCCTATCCGCCCCCAGTGTGTGTTTAATCTTGCTACGCCGCATAGTATTGATCAGCGAATGTTTGTTACTGCTGTTTAGAGACAGCATCCCAACTATTTTGGTTTCGAACAAATCAGTCGATAATTATTTTGTGTAGCTATTTTCAGATTGAAGAAAAAAATGCATGTAGTCAAAACAAAATATCTCGCTATGATGTAAGAGAATCGACATGAAATGGAAATAGAATAGTATTACGAATGATGTCCTTCAAAATGGCGAATGTAATTCGATTTTTTTCTTCTCATTATTGTAAGCAAATATTGTATGCTATATGTGAATATCCATTTGTAATGTATGTTATTTAGTCTATTTACTCGAAAAATTATCACATAAAAAGATAAATTGTGTAAAGTTTTTGGCGTATTATTATCTGCTTATTATCTTTAAAACAACTTAAAAAGACTTTAAAAACATATTTACACAGGACAGTACATATGCATATACAGTAACCAAGAAAAAAACACAACTAATTTAGCTATTTCAGACGAACGTTGCTATTGAATTTCTACAGCACATTCTGGTATACCGGTATGACATTGACTAATTGTTATACAAAAATCATGTTGTTTACAATTCAGTAATAAAATAACACAAGCAATAGTTATCAAACAGCAATATCACATACGGATCGACAGTATTTTCATCCATCTCTTTTTCACAACAAACAACAAATAACAATACAGCAATTACATAAAAGCCAAGAGAGGGGCTTTAAATGTACACTTGAGTATTGGAACTTCCCGAATTGCCCCTTGACACTAAATTGGTTGTTTTTTATTCCATTTGAAAGTCCACTGAATACAACACGTGAAGCGAGAATCATTTCCTTTCAAATGATCTCATATAGTTGTAAAATCTGATTTCAAAATATTCAATTTATATATCGTCTAGCCAAACAATATCTTGACTTTAAAAAAAACTACATAACATGCTTATATACTTCTTTCAACAAATTTAAAAAGAGGTTTTTAAATAGTTGTTGATGATATCTCTATTTAATCATTATTTTAACAAAACATCACAATCACAATTTGGTTGAGTTGTAACGGCTCTTTTTGAATGATAACAGGGTTTTTACTAAGTCGTTTGTAATTGTGTATACCTTCGAGCATGGCGGAGTTATAATTATTATTCTGTACTGTAATGGTGTGGGTTTCGGTTACTAAAATTAAGTTTGACCAAAACTCAACTATCCCTTTAAGCGAATGGATTCAGCCACCTACAGGGATATGATGAGTTACACACAAAGTACGGGTCACACATTAAGTAACAAACTGAATGTGTGTGAATATACAAAATGTATGAATATGTACGTAACTATAATTTCAATAGAGAGAGTATAGCTTTCTTATCAATACAATATGCACTTGCTTTGGCGATGTTTATGGAATGAGGGATGCCGCAATTGTACAAATCACTTGGCTTGACTTAACAATAAAGGTTTAAAAACCATGGTTTAAAACTATGGATTACCATTTGTAAACTGATTTTACTTTTTAACAATGTTTAAGCTACACATATAATCTAGGGGAAAAGGTCTTTGGTCCTGGATGTTAATTTTGTTTGTACCACTGGTTTAAAAAGCAAGCGCCAACGGTTTTTTTTTATTATAGAAATTAGCCAATGTTATTTCGACTTTTAAATTGTATACATTCGGCAGTACATAGTTTTAAACCACATGGTGCACATATAAACCCTTTTTGATGATTTCAAGCCCTATATAGTGCATAACATTGCGATATTAAGCAATTTGTCATTGCCATTGCATGAGTTAAAGTACAACCTCTAGGTAGGCTTTGCCTGGAAAATGTCTCACCCTTCTTCTTATGAAACTCATCCACATTGCATCATAATCACGGATGGGCCCATGCAGGAAACGTACTATATATTATCCAGGCTGTATACAAAACCGCCATGTGGTAAATGCGAATGTACGAATCTGCTAACTTCGTTAAGTTCTCACCGAGCTGTGAAGACAATATCAGCCTCCGGGGTTGGGAAGTCTAGGGTTTAACCCTTGTAATAATTTGAGTACCCTACACATGTACACATTGTCTATGGAGCTACCACATATGGTATGTTACCACGTACGAGATATATGCAAACAAAGTGAATCTGCTAGTGCCGTTAAGTGAGAGTATCATAGTTAGATAACTTTCACGATGTACGGATTGGTTCTACATGATTGTAAAGAAGTAGAGCCCAAAATCCCGTGGCAGACTACGGGTTAAAGTGACGTAGATGCGCGCGTTCTTTGGTTGCACGCTGTATTTCCGGTGAAAGTCGGGCACGGCGCCTCTATCGCTCCCCAGCAAGTGGCACTTTTAACTCTCATTGTGTGAGAATCATCGCATGTCTGTATTATAGACCCATCGTGTACACGTGGTGAAAGTGCATTCTATTCATCAGAGGTGCTACATATTCCACCATAACAATAAAAATGCACACAAGGTCCACGCACTTATGATATTATGATACTACACTAGTAAAATAAGATTGGGGTAAATAAGTAACTAAATGAATACAGAGCAGCATCATAGATTTGGCATTATGGGTGTTTCATATACAATCACGACAAAATACCAATGCACACTCGTTTTAGTTTGATAACATAAACGGTAAACGCTTACTTTAAGGTATGAACAAGTGAATCAATTGATATATATACGGTAGATTAGAATAATCATCATTCCAACTTAATTTGCTTTATCATTCCATGACATGAACGTGTTTAATTATTTAATGTACTATTCAATTATCAAACAAACAAATATTAAGGTTAGTAGATGCCGTATATCTTTTTTCATTTACTTTTTAAAAATATATCACCTGTTTTCATATAAAAAAACACAACCTGGCGTAGATATGTATCTATACAAATATAACAGGGAGTACGAGATAATATTCATTGTTATCTTCTTCAATTATCTTTTCCGTTATAACTTATTAAATAAAATCAACAAAAATCAACTAGAGGTTACATATTTCTCTTGTACATTGTTGTTAAGTATAATGACTTTGTGTTCTTTTTCGATAACTCTTCGATAACTCAATAACATGTATCAATATCAATATCAAAATCACACTCAGACAATACACGTGCCTAGATCGTGGTTAGATAACAAAATGTACGCGTGTATACAATAATATTACACGTGCTTATCGACTGAAGATATGAACTGAGTGACCAGAAGAGCAATCAGTTCTCAATACATTTCTGATTTTACTCTATAATTATCATGATTAGTATTACTATTATTATTGTAATAATTTAGATTTATTATATCATACCTTTTCGTTTTCTTCCTTTAGTGGGGGGGGGGGGGGGGGGGGGGCACGGGACTACATAGGGGGGGGGGGGGACATTCCTTATTTATTTCTCGATTTTCACACAGATTTTCCTCTTATATTTCGTATTGTTTTGGGCAAATTTTGAGGGGGCGTGTGCCCCCCCCCCCCCCCCCCCCCCCCCGTATCTACGCCACTGTATCGCTGCTCGGTTTACGCCAATGCCTAAACAGGATCACGATCGTCAGAATAGGAAGGACACATGCACGTACAGTCTTTTTTATGTTTATTATACCATTCCATATAACATAATTACGTGCCACCTGCATACATGTACAATGAAAATTGCCTGTGCTATAATGCGTTGTGTTTTGTCTCTGTGTAATCGCCACTTCAGTTTGTTTCTAACATTTTCATTCATTTTATCGCTACATTTCAAATGGATAATCGAAGTGCACTTTAAATACACTTGTGGACATTTGCAACCACTCCCTCTCCATGGACACCAACACACAACCACCATGACCACTATACCACCATTATCACTACCACCACCACCACCACCACATCTCTTGCACCAATATGTCAATCATCAATGCATTTACACTTTATAACTAGCATTACTATAGTACCTTTTCAAAAATATCCGATCTCCGACCTCTTTCATTTTTTAATTAATGTACCTGCACGTACTAAAACAGTTTTATTAATGCGTTTCTCTCATCATCATGAATGGTATTACACTTATGTTTAACTACTATCGCCATATCATACCTTTTCACAATATGCTGATCACAAACCTCCTTCGTTTATACATGAATGTATGTACCTGCACGTAACACTCATTGTTTCATTCATGCTTTTCTCACGTTTTGTCTTTGTCCTTTCGTTTGGTCTCCATGACACGTAATTTTTGACCCATTTTCCAATATGTCGTTCCTATGTTTCTATACTTATATACATCTCGTTCCTTAACATAGTAATGTTTCCCTTCTATTTCGCCCTCTTTCTATTTTGTAATGCTCATGTAAGCGTGTATTTCATGTATACCTATGTCTCGATCGCATTATCTGTATCTATATTACCACGTGCCATGTGCTCAACCGCGTACGGCAATCGAGTTAAAGATGACTTGTGTGACGTGTTAAAGCGATCTATAGTAACATTGTCAAAATCCAAAAACCTACTTAGAACTCTAGCGGTTCTCTTAAGCCCGGCGCAGACAGAGCCGACTCGACCCGATCCGACTGGTTTTAATCAGGCTAAACTTGGGCCCGGTCGGTCGGAGCAGATTTATCGTGTTGAATCGGCCCCAACTGGCATCCGACTGTCTCTCGACTGGCAAAATGTGTGTCGCGAGGCACTGCAAACTGAGCCGATCGGAATGACAACCAGTCGAGTCGGCTCTGTCTGCGCCGGGCATTATACCATGTATACCTCGCTGCATTCGCATTACCAATATAAGCACGGAATATATTTCGGTTTCCGAATTTCCCTTTCGCTAGGAAGATTTCTACGATCGAAGTGCTCGGATTTTTAATTATCCACTGGATAATAACAACTGTGTACAGAATCACTGCAATGAGTTAGCATTTTCGCTCATTACTCGGTCATATTATGCCATTATTTCATTTACCATGGAATTTTTACACATCACTCAGTGGACATATCAGATTACAGAAATACATATTTCATCAACCCTTCCTTATTTTTTCCACATATCAACACAGTTACCATGTCCCTTCAATATTGGTATGAAACAGCAAAGGGATAATTTGTTTCTTATATTACCCCAATTCCGCACTTCTATATCATCTTCTTTATATTCTCCAATGATTCAATACTATGTAATTATATAAGTCTTAGGGTTGGTTAGGTTAAACAGCCCCACTGGGAACATCACTCAACTGACTGAGGTATGCTGTGCTAGCAGTGCTCGAGGTCAACTGGAGAAGACCACGTCCATCAAGCTTGCAGCTATTTAGTAATTATGTAATTGGTGTCAGATAGTAAGAGGGTGAGTTCCAGTCCCGTGCCGTGTTCATAAAAATGACTTCTGGAAGTAGTAACTTGGTTCTTGAGAATGGCACGGTTATGCCTAGGTCACAAAATATGATCCGGGCGCCGAACGATTTGTTTTACCTACGGCGGATTTTATACGATTTCGTGGAGTTGGGATATCGTACGATGGCTGCGATATCTTTGTGTAGCCAGGTAGCGGTCACATATTTGCCGGGGCACGTACGATGACTTTGGGAGTTCAAGCAAATTTAAATCGCACGGCTCCCGTACTTACAATCTGAGCGCTCGTATGGACGCCTTACGGGACTCGTACGGAAATCGCAAGATACTCTTACGATATCGTTGACATCTTACGATTTGAGTGGCCCCAAATGCAGTTTTAAAAAATCGTACGATATTCAAAAAAGGCTACGGTGCCAGTATAGTGCCCCCTTATGGTGCCCGTGCGATGTTCTCTACGACGTGTCTACGGGCTCACGGCAAGTACAAATTCGTACGATGCATTATATTTTATTTTAACACCGCGTTAAACAAATTTTTGACATCGTACGGCGAGGAAAAATGCAACGGCGACCGCATGATAGGCAGGCACGGCACCCTTACGGGGGCCGTAAGATTTCACCTAAAAGTGGCATTGTACGGGCGCCGTTTCCCAAATCGGAGCATTTGTGACCTAGACATTAGTTTGAGTGGGTTGTGATTTCTTGTTGATGTTGCATTTTGGTCTCGTTTGATGAAACAGAGATATTCGTCTCCAGTTGTGAATGATCATGTTGCATATCATAACTTTTCGGAATGTGGTTCAACTTATAATCACAATATCAAGTTATTTTGTATTACATGTATATCAAGTTAATACCAGTATACGGTTTGTGATTTATTTTGCTTTCAAATAATAATGAATGACGCGTTCATCTGAAGAAGAAAAAGAACACGATTATTATTATGATTTTTTTAGTTGTTTAAATATATATACTGCAACTTACCATAATTAATTCATACACTCCTCATACACCCTTTAAGAACGGAGATATCAGTTTGTTGTGTAAGTGTCGCCGTCAATGCATGAAATATCTGAGGCTACTTAATTAAATAAAAATGCAAAGTAGGGCGCTAGCCGCAAAATGGCTGGCATCGTGTTATTAAAGGGATCTAGTATATAACTTTGATGACAAGTGCACAAACTGGCAAATGGTCTACAACATGTGTATGTATTTGAACCGATATGTCCACTGAGTGATGTGTGAACATTACATGGCAAATGAATGTCATATATGACGGAATAATGAGCAAAAATGCAAAGTGATATTTACTCACTGCACTTACTTTGCACACAGTTATAATTATCCAGTACATACTTTTAAATCTGAACGCTTCAATCATACATATCTTTATTATAACGGAAGACAAATTTGGAAAACTAAAGGCTGTTCCATGCTTCTATTGGTAATACAAATACCCAAAGAACACGCAGCTACACAACACAACTTTAATTTTGTGATTATTTAATACACCGCACACGCTTGGTAAATGGAAGTTACAACTCTAAATGAAAGAACTCTAAATGAAAGAACTCTAAATGAAAGGATTGAAATAAAAGCTCTTTAACTTACATTAAATACCTTTGCTGTCCGTAATTCAATTACTTCGATCCCAAATATCGAGTGCACTATATCAACGCAACTAGGAACATCCGGACCAAGAATCACTAACAAGTCACTGCATATGGTCCACCGTAGACTATATTGTATTTAGGGCCTGTTCTTGTTCACTGCATGATGGTCAACAAAATCATCTCCACTGATTGCAATCTATGGCTGAAACCATATAAAAGAGATGATCGTTACGTTGTATATGGATTAGGGGACGTAATTTGCGGTGGAATGCTTAGCAATGCATTTATAACTATGATGATACCACTAAGGTCTTTGACCCTTCCAAGCAAGCCCCGTTTTCTTTGTAGTTCCGACAGCATGTTTTCTGTATCGATTCTTTATTTCTTAACATGCTCCTAATTTATTTGGTTAACACTTTCATACGGTTTATCTTCCACGTTTCTTAGTCATAAGATGTAACGTTAATTATAGTGAAAAGATTATGATACCCCTTACGTCACATTAAAAAAAACAATATAAATGTTATGATTAAATTTGCGCCGATTCTTTGCCGCATAAAAATCAAATCGTTTCCAATCCATTTTAGTAACAAGTTTTCTGTATCGATTCTTATTTCTGTACATGCTCCTCATTAATTTGGTAAACACCTTCATACGGTTTCTCTTCCACGTTTCTTGATCATAAGATTTAACGTTAATTATAGTGAAAAGATATGATACCCCTTACGTCACATGAACGAATGATAATTATGTATAATGATATCTACCGCCATTTCTGTGCTGCGTAATGATTAAATCGTTTTCAATCCATTTTGGTGACAAGTTTTCTTGTGTCGATTCTTATTTATTAACATGCCTCTAATTCGTTTTGTTAACACCTTTATACGGTTTCACTTCCACGGTTCTTGGTCATTAGATTTAAAGTTAATAAGTGAGAAGATATGATACCACGTATGGACATGCACACACACAATACTTACTGTATGTGAATGATATTCTTTGCCGTAAATCGTTTCCAATCTATCTTGATGAGTTGTCTGTACCTCCGACAACAAGTTTTTTGCATCTATTCTTAACATGTAACTCTAATCCATTTTGTTAACACATTCATATGTTTTCTCTTGCAAGGTTCTTGGGTCATTAAAGTATCTTAGATTGAACGTTCATTAGTGAGAAGATATGATACCCCTTACGTCGCAATGTACACACAATACGTAGATCTACCGCCATCTTTTCCAATTCATTTGGTGAGAACATTTGGGAGGGTTCTCTGAGGCGGATCTAATGCTGATGATGATCTGTTCTGGCAGCTTACGTTTTTATTAATAGATAATTATAGGATATACTACCATCGAAACCACATCACAATCATGATGCTGACCCTCAACTGTTTTAATACAATAATCGTAGTGTGTATGCTATACATCGATTGCGGAATCGTTTCCAATCCATTTGGGCAACACGTTTACAAGGATTCTTTCCAACATCCACTGGATAAGGTTTCGAAAAAAGTTATCATAGATTTAGCTCCCATAAATGCAATGGAGGATGAACTAAAGACTAAGTCTTGGTAGGTGCTATTTTTATCCCCAGCCTTAATTTTACTTGAATGTTTCATTTAAATGTTGTTTTGTATGAAAAGACCCACCATATTACCTTGAGATGATTACGTGAGGTGCTGTAACATGGAATAGCCAACAATGTCTTAAATCCAATTAATTCAGCTCAATATTAGTCCTTCACTTAAACAAATTAATAAAAGTTTAAATATAATACAAAACGATAACAGCTAGCAAGAATAACTGTTAAGTTCTTGGAATATTTTAAACTAAAGAGTTCGATTACCATAACGAAAATTTAAAAACAAAAAGAGTCTGAGACGAGATCAAACTTGATTGCGAACAAGAAATATATGTAATTTGCAATATGAGAGTCAGTATGCAAAAGTAGGTCGGAAAGAAATTGAATTAACATGCTTTGAATTGGACTGGACGAAGGGCTAAAAATAACTAAAAGCTGGAGCGTAGTACATTTCTAATGCAATCCTCAATATAATATAGCCAGCCGTATCATAAACGTGTGCATGTGTCTTATTTTTCAATTATTGGTAATTTCTTATATAGTTCAGAAGGACATTTCACTTAGTAAACAGCTATTTTTGGCGCCATATAAATCCTCCCCGGCATCTACATATCATCTAGCTTTATATTATCATAAATAAAATGGATTTAATTCAAGTACCCGTTTTATATTTATTATTTCACTGATTTTATATTGTTTCTAAGCATTTGATGTCATTTTTTTTTATTACGTTTGGTGTATTAGTTATGACAATTCATGTACATTACTTTTGTCACACTTCATTGTATCTTATTTGTCAAACTATGATTGGGATATGGAAATAAAAACCTGAAATGAAATTAAATGAAATCTATATTTCTTTAAAACAATGTTGATTTCATATATGAAATGCGCCCTGAGCACCTTAAAAAAAGGTGGAATTGGCGCATTAGAAGACTTCTTTCTTATTATAAATAAATGTAGAGTGTATTTCCTTGACTATCATGCACTGTTCGAACATGTATGTGGCTAATATACTCGACTAGTAAACATGTAAATGCGGATTTTTTTTTTTTCTTCGCCCGACATCGCAATCCCGCCGTTGCGCTATATCACCCCGGCGTCCCCTTCAGAGTCACAGGGCCGTTTATCTTGGCGCGAAAGATTACACCGAGCAAATAGCCGAAGCATCCTTGACTGGCATTGGGCCGATGTCTTCATCATAGAAGAAAGAGCCCCTCGGGCCCTCTTGCATACCATGTCGTGTTGCCCTGGCTGCATGGCGCGGGCGGGAGAGGCTGGCCCGGGCATGCAGAAAGCGCGTCTTGCATATTATGGAGGCAGTTCGTTTGTATTAATACAAAACCAAAATAAGACATTGGCAATTAGATGACCAAAAACAGAACAAAAGGTAAGACAGCATAAAGAGAGAAAGAGAAAGAAAGCGCGTCGTGGGGACAGTTCGGTTGTATATATATATACAAGGCAAAATAGGGCATTAGCAATTACGATTGGAAAGATGACCAAAGACAAAAAACAAAAATTTACACAGGATATAGAGAGAAAGGAAGAGAGGGAGAAGGAGAAAGAGCGGAAACAAAATAATGGTTGCTAAATACAACATAGAATGAAAACGAGTTCAATGTTAACGAAAGCAAAATGCTATAGAATACAAGAGAATACATTAAGGAAATCGCACAGGAGATGGTTGGCATGGTTGAGTTGAAATGAAGAGGGGGGGGGGGGGGGTAAAGATACTCTATGGGCGGGGTGGGTGGGGGATAGAGAGAAGAGGATTTTGTAAGTGTGTGGGGATATATAGCAGACGGTATATGGTACACCATGAAAACAACTTACATTTAATGTTAACTAAAAACAAAGCAAAATATTGAAACAATTAAGTAGGTAATCCTGATCATGAAACAGTTAAAAAAGAATTAGTCCAACAATAAAGTAAGTTGTATTATAAAAACAAATAGTCTAGATGTATGTAACAGATTTTCACAAATACATGTAACGTCTTAAAATTGAAGAGAGATAACGGACAAGTGCCATGAGAGAATGTAGCGATGAGCTGAAAATAGGAAAACCAGGTCCTTGAAGCGACTTCTCGCTTCATTATTCTCCAATAAAATGAAGTTTGCATCGGGAAGTAACTTATCAGCGGTGTTCGCGAGTCAGTCGCGGGCTGCGAAATGCCTACGTTAAAGGGACAGTTTACAGTTTGAGGGCGCTTGATACGAATAAATATACATTCGCAAACTTGAGAGTGAAGATTCCTGAAAAATATGAAAAGTGTGAGAGTCCACGTAACAATAAAATCAATTTGGTGAGATGTGGGTATGATGTAAAAGGTGATTCTTGTATCTTAGCGATGTCAGCAGACCACTGGAATTGTCAACATACCATTGGAATTCTGAGTGTGATAGTGTAGACCCACGTTTGCATAATTGTGTTAGCACTTCTACCAGCATGCTGCTTTGTATTAGGAAATATACATTTCATATCTCAATGTGCATTTAGATTGTATTTTCATTTGCTCTGAATTCCCGGGACCATACCATTAATTGTAAATTTAATTTTGAGCTTCAAACCTCAACAATGCTACACCTTTAAAGGGATCTAGTAACTTTGAGGGTTTGGACAATATTACTACGTCCCATTAATTGTAAATGTAATTTTGAGTTTCAAACCTCAACAATGTTACACCTTTAATAGTGGCACGAGTACGAGAACGTTATAAATTAAGGAGACAAGACGAGAACGTAAATAAGAACAAACGAATCCAAATGTCCTTTGCTATACGACATGTCCGCTTTACTAGTGTAGTATATATAATGGGCCACTAAAACTTATGTTCACTATAATAAACCTCAACGAAATTGAAACCGGGGATGAATGGAAATCGCATATTAACATACAGTTTTAATTGAATATAAGAACTAGATACATAATTTACATCATAATAAATTATATTAAGTTTCTTTTCAAATCAATCTGCAACTTCCAGATATCAACGAAATGCACATCGTGTGTATCAGCACCCTATATATAGAAAAGGGATTGGACAGATGTAAAAAGGACATTGTTTATTATCCACTTTGATGTGTGTGTATACACATGGATAAAGAAAAGTGAGAATGGATGATTGATACCTGATGATAAGAGAGAGGGCGAGCGAATTCGGAAAGGCAATGCAGAGAAAGGCAGAGATAAAACGTTTTTCGTAATAGGATGAAGAGGACTATTCAGTACGTGTGAGTGGTATATAGCCATTGCATGAGTATGTGCATGTGAAACGTTTAATAGCAGGTGATACTCGAATTGTAAGTCAAACAGAGATGGAGAGCGGCTACCATCAACGAGGATGAAGTTGCGTCGTCATGGTAACGGATGTAGATATAACACTTGCAAAGTTGTTTGCACACGTCAGGCCATTAAGTGCTCGGGAGCACATGTATACGGTGTAGTGGGGGGAATGGCATAAATTGGTGTAGATACATGTGCGTTCAGGCATTTGATATGCCATATTTACATTTTTATCATTATTATGTAGAGCTTAGTTTCGTTCAAAAGGTGCTAAATCCATTTTCCATCAACTTTTAGGTAGCGATATCAGTATTTGATTTGATATATATCTATTGTAAGTCCAACGAAGGAACAAAGGTATAAAGAAAACATGCAATTATGAAACAGTATAACATTAAAATGACGTGGAAAAAACATAGCCCAGGACAATACTAAGCTACGTAGCTGGCTAGAAATCCAAAGCTTACCAAAACCAAATATGGAGCGTTGCATTTCCAAATCCCCATAGCTGGACACAGAAACACGATTTCTCCAGAGTGGAAACGTGGGATATAGCGCCTTTTGGTAATAATCTCTTCATTATACAACGTTATATATAGCTTGCTCTCGACCCACTCCGTCCGTGATATATTGCCATTCTCATAGAGTGAATATATTATATCATAAAATATGAGGATTATATGATAATCCGAAGATTTAGAACCTGTACCAATGACTGGCACGTATAAATACATGGGACGCATCGTCTACGATAACGCTCTTACATAATTGTTAAAAACGTGGACAAATTATAAACGTATGACAAACATGAAAGGCAATGTGTAATCCAATTGTCATTATAATGTCACCTACTTTTATATATTGATGAACATCTTGCTAACCTTATGTATTTCTTTCTTGCAATACAAAAAATGAATGGCGAACTTAAAGGGACTTAGTAACATTGTCCAAATCCTCAAAATCCTACTGGAATCTAGCGGTTCCCTCATACCTTGTTGTATTCGTATTAACAATACAATCATGGGACAGGTTTCGGTTTTTCAAATTTCCATTTCGTTCAAAAGATATTTACGATTGAAGTGTTCAGATGTTAAATTATCCACTGGATCGCCAAAACCGTGTACAAAGTGAGTGCAATGAGTTAGTATATCACTTTGCATTTTTGCTCATTACTCGGCCATATAACATACATTTTCACACAACACCCAGTGGACATATCAGATAACAGTAATATTCATTGTATCACCCACTCATCACTTTTTGCACATGTCAACAAAGTTACTAGATCCCTTTAAGATAGTTAGACATGATAGCACCACAAACATGCATAAATCGTACCTTTTTTTTGTTGTTTGAACCCATAAATAATATTCATCATAATTTTGACCTACACAACAAGGGGAGTATACTTATAATATCGCATCCAAATTTCCTGGTATTATGCGTTATGCGTCTATTCTTTCAATGCGTATTAGTAATTAAGCAGACAAACCAATTTGGGTATGATTTTTACAATCCAACAAAAATGAATAATGCAACCCTCAACGTAGACCTCACTTTGTGCATTCCACTACAAAACATAATCATGTACAAATGTTCAATAATCCCCTCAATAATGAATTTATAATTTCATATTTTTCACTTCATTTGCGCCAAATTGAATGACAGGGATAAAACAATTAAGACGTATCCGCCAGTAGGCCAAATGAAAAGAAAAAAAATAAAAAAAAGGGACAGCTATACCAACAGTATACACATTGGTGACAGTGACGCTTAACCATACTAAAGGTGCATGACATCTGCGTCAAATTGTGTATGCACAAAAGTGGAATAAACTCGGCGTGCCCGCGCACGGCCTTCCGACGACCGGTGTCGAATTAAATTCTCATCATGAAGCGAGTATCCGTTTTCCATTCTCAATTGAAATTAACGTTGGCATGCATCCTTTAGCCATCGCGATAAACATACACATACATACCAATATACATGTGTAATTTGCAACCCCACCCCCCAACCCCCCAAAAATAAAACCGTAATATAATAAGATATGATGATATACGAGAATCCGCAATATGTGTAGCCTATAATACAAGCGCGGTGACAGCTGAGAAATTGATTTCTGTAAAGTCATATTATTTTTATATTATGTTTGATTCGGGGCTCGCTCATTGAGGAGGGTTAAGCAATACTTGGAGGGGGAAAAATATGATTAGTTCATCCAGGCCTTCCGAAGAATATGGAAGATTCTAAAAATAGTCATCTCAGCTGTGCATGATCTTTGCTTCATGATGCCACGAGAAAAAATATCTTCATTTTGTCTTTCCATGTAAATTATACTCAGATGAAAAGACCTATGAGTTCAGAACGGTACACTGGATTATGTATTCTTCTGATAATAAGAGGTCCCAATGAAGAAAACATGTTTGAAATTACTACCAGTAAGTTGTAAGATTCTCTGTTTAATATTGATACACTTTTTCTCAAATAATGTATTGTACATGCTTTCCACTCAATATTATAATTCTGCGAGAATAAGTAGAATAATGTTTGACGCATTATGTTTAAAAATGCCACCAATCGTTAACTTAATTACCATTAAATTAGCTTATCTTTAAATATTAAATATCGAATATCAAATATTAAAATGATTCGATTTCATATGCCTTATTCATTAAGAAACGTAATATGTGTACACCAGTAAAACCAAGTTGTATTACTATTGATTCTGTTTCCTTCGGTTTCAGTGTCGTGTAATTTGATTATTTCTAACAAACGTTCAAGAATTATTTCAAACATAAGGAAACTGATCAGAAATATTATAATAAAAATTACAATGAGCGAAGAAAATAGGGCTATCAATAATTTAACATGGTAATAAATAAAGAACATCGAAATGGTTCAGATAATTTGAGTAAATTAATATGCAAACTAAATATTACACATAGATATGTATACAGTGATGAACAATAACAATGTTCACTAGTCTTATCAAGTGAGCCATAGTAACATTTCAATAGAAATGTAACAATCTAATAAAAACACAGTTGATCATTTTTAATTTTCTTTCATATGGTTTACAGCAATCCCAAATAAAAAGAAATTGTTGAAGAACACATAACACACGTACACGTACATGTTATAAATTAATATGCAAACTAAATATTACACATAGATATGTATACATAATAACACAGTTTATCGATTATTCAAATTCGTTTGAAATGGTTTACAGCAATCTTAAATAAAAATGAATCGTTGAAGTACACTTGAACCTTTGAAAATATTCTGTTCTATAGATTTCGTGGACGTGTATCCCGGTCGGTCACTACCGCTATATGGGGGTGGTGGTGGTGCTCGCGGTGGGGGGGGGGGGGGGGGGGGGAGGGTGGAGGAGGAGCCAACTGCCCCCGCCATTGTGAACATTTCGCCCCCTCATTGACAAAGCGAATCTTGTGTCATATCTCGATCTCATACGGGGGGGGGGGGGGGGGGGGGGGAGGGTGGAGGAGGAGCCAACTGCCCCCGCCATTGTGAACATTTCGCCCCCTCATTGTACCTACCTGTGGGATGAAAACTAATTAAAGGGATCCAGCACCCACAAATAATATTCTTTTAAATGAAAGGTAATAGTTTTAGTAGTCCATTCCACCAATAAGTTTTAAAACAAATAGATTACCAGACAAATTATATCATTTGAAAACTCATTACCATACAAACGATGTGTTCACTGGTCTGCAGAAGAAGACTGGTCTATTGTCTGGAACGTATACGGGCTCTATTTTTTCTCCAAACGATACGCGTGTATAGAAGTGACGCACTCGCAAACGTTTGGCACGTACGGAACCTAAGTCCCTGTCAGGTTCCGTAAGTGTTGGTGATTGATTACACGTAACTAATTTTATGTCACTCACTGCCCTGACGATGGGCAATCTTATCCTCACTGGCCCCATCCCCGTCTGGTTTGACACCGAATAACGCATGTACAGACTAGAGGAACGCACGACTATACAAACCATCAAAAAAATGTTGATGTCTAAATCAGAAATAGAGTCTGACACCTTGTTATAGCGAGAACGGGACAACTATTGGAAAAACATGTGTCATCGTACGAGGTTAAGCCTCAAAGTACCATCGGTATGTAATAGTCATATGGAACTTGAGCGGTTTAATTAGTAAAGTTCATATTATGAGAATACCATCTTCTCTATACGAAGACCTTAATTCCAAAAGGCGCTAAATTCAATTTTGTAAATTTGGAGAAAAACAGGTTGCTTAGTCCAACTTTGTATACATGTCTATGCGAATATGAACATGGAACGCTCCATATTTTAATTGTTATTGTGTAATTTGTCCTAAAACGTGGTTTCTATAGATAGCCACGTAGCTTATCAATGTACTGATATCGTTAACTCAATTGTTATGGAAAGTGGATTTAACGCCTTTTTGAACTATATAAGCTCTTCATATGCATGTCTGTCATCATAATGTATTCATGAAACAACCCTACACAATGCCATGCGATTCGTAACTATGTGATAACTCTATGACGTTCTACTATATATTGGTAGTTGTAGGGTTAATACGCAACGCGCAATGGGAATCCAATGTACGGGTGTCTATCACCCGACATCATCATACCCTGCACGTCAGCTGCACAGTGCTCATTGGAAATTCACTCTGACACGTTACGGATGTGATCTTGCAGACACCATTATATACTGGGATGGAAAGACATATATGAGTTCGGAACAGTACTGGATGAACGTATTCCTCCAATAATAAGTGGTCATAATAAAGAAATAAAATACATATTTTAAATTATTCCAGTAAGAATCTCCGTTAATTAGTTATAATATTGATATACCATTTAACCAAACCATCTTGTAGACACCGTTTTATACTGAGTTGGAAAGACCTATATATATGAGTTCAGAACAGTAAAAAGTGTACGTATTCCTCTAACAATAAGAGGTCCTATAAAGAAAACATGACATATTTCAAATTATTACAGTAAGATTCTCTTTTATATATCTAACAACGTCTAACGCTACTAGAATAAGTTGGTTGACGCCTATGTTTAATATCAATCAATCGTTCAATAAAATGAAATCTATAGAGGTCAAATAATAGTTTGGCAATAAGCATACCTTTAAGATGGGGTAAAGGATAAGTGGCTGACTTCAGATATTTAAATTTAAAAATGTCTATCATCCGACATCATCATAATTTGTATTTCGCTGCATGCATGTCAGCTGTGTAGTTCTCCTTGGAAATTTACTCTGACATGTTACGGATGTGGTCTTGTCTAGATACAACATGCTAGGTTGAACTCTACGATATATAGAATCTACATTATGATCATAGATTCGATCAGATCCTGGATATGGGTAGATAGATATGTGTATTGTATTTTTATTTATAGACTGCGATTATTTCCCAAAATAAAATCTATTAAGTGCATGCTTGTATAATAACGATACAATAAAAGAGTACTGCAAGAATGCGATTTGAATTAAAACTAAATTATTTGAAATCTTATTAAATGCCTATAAGAACTATGCGATAATTTCCACACAAAAAATACACTCTATTAGGTGGCTTGTATAATAACAATACAATAAAAGAGTACTGCAAGAATGCGATTTGAATTAAAACTAAATTATTTGAAACCATTAAACATTTAAAATGATGTCTCATAAAATATATTTTCCTAAATACCTACAGGAACTAAACGACCAAACTTCACTTCAAAATCAGACTTTCAGTATAATTGTATCTTTCATTTGATTTAGAAATCTTTTCGCTATACCATATCGTATAATTGGAAGGGCTACAAACAGGGGCATGTAATGTATTTCCCGCAAAATGGCCCATATATACCGTCAATAATGACAAATATATTATTGAGATCAAGTTGTAAAGAACACATGCTTATCGGGTGACTACAAGTTAAACCAAAGAGATCGAAGCACCAACATTTTCTGGAACAGCTTCTAGTAAAGGGCATGCACGCATCGAGGGGTATTTGTCAATAATTCTCGAGTTCCGAAATGGATATGGGGTGTGTAGAAGGCACACGGTATATCCCACCTGTACGCACCGCGACCGTATTAAACATACTTCTCCTTTTCACTACAATAATCACAATAAACCCGTATAAACCCTATTTTTTCTTTTTCATTTACAATAATCAAAATTAACTGTCAGTACGTGATCGACAGGAGTATAATAGAGGAACGTTGTTTTTGCTGTAACTTAAAGGGATCTATAGTAACTTTGTTGGCAAGTGCAACAAGTGATGAGTGATTAATAGCAAAATGTGTACTGGGGTGATCTGATATGTCCACAATGTGTGTCCAAGTAATGTGTGAAAACTTCACGTTAATTGGATGTTTTTGGCTGAGATATGAGCAAAAATGCGATGTGATATTCACTAACTCATTGTACACAATCAAATAGACACCCACTCACATTCACCCATACAAACACATACACGCAAGTAACACACATTACATTATGCCACCACTATCCTGCCTCGTTCCTCCCCTGACAGGGGTGATCTCATTCGTAAGTTTTAATTCGATTGTTCTCATTTTGCATTTGCATTTTCCCCTCTTTTTTACAAGCAAGTACTTTGGTCTCAGAAAAGTGACCACAATAAATCATATACAGTAGTCGGGTATTTTAACACGTTGCTTTGACCTGTTTTTATATAGAGAGTATTTTGGTCTGAAAAAAAGTGACCAAAGTAAATTAAAATCGGGTATTTTAACGTGTTTCCTTTGACCTCTGTCGTTTGCAATATCCTAGCCTGAAGTGCAGCTTTAACCCAAACAATAACAAACCTCTCTAGTGCATGCAAGAAAATAGGTCGAAGAAGAGAGGGTTTCTAAAAATGTAATCCTATTCTCCAACAAGGGGATTTAAATAAGTGAGAGTAACACCACTTGTAACACAGTAACTACCTCCTACAGGTTTTTAAAAAACTTTTTACGCGACACAAACAAGAAAGAGAGGGAGAATCAGTTTTTGCGTGGTGTATAGGGAAATACTTTTGTAGGCGTGTTTCTGTGTAAAGCCCTCCGCAACAGAGCCGACTCGACCCGACCCGACTGGTTTTCGATCAGGCTAGAGTCGGTTTCGCTCAGTCGTAGCCGATTCAACATGTTGAATCGGCATCGAATGATCTCCGACTGGCACATGACCGGCAAAACAGGAGTCCTGAGGCAACGTCTGCTGAGCTGAACCGACTGAAAACCACTCGGATCGGGTCGAGTCGACTCTGTGTGCGGAGGACTTACTCTTGGTACTAAAATTAGGTACAGCTAAAATTTAATTTTGTATGATTTTAACAATTATTTTGCAAGTTTTTTTTTTTTTCGGAACTATTTAAATTCAATCATTAATATCGCTATAATTAGGGAGACATTTAAATAATCAAAACCCATTTCATTCTTTGGTTATCATAAGCGAAACAAACAGGCAAGAGAGAATCGTTAAAGCTCAGACCTAATTATGGACGAATTTAACAATTAAGGGATAGTTTAGTTTTGGTAAAGAGAGTACAGTTTTGGTCCAACTGAATTTTAGTAACCAAAATCTGAACCATTACATTACAAACTAACAGTTATAACTCCACCATGCTCGAAAGGAATAAAACATTACAAATGACTAAGTAAAAAGCCTGTTATCATTCTAACAGAGCCGTTAAAACTCAGGAGGGCGCTCTCTAAAAACTCCTTTGTTTCAACCATTTAAAAGAAAATTGTGTATGTGATGTTTTGTTGAAATAATTATTAGATAGAGAGATAATCAACAAATATTTAAAAACCTCTTTTGTACATTTTTGAAAAGTTTTTTATTATCTCACAAAAACATTATTTTGTGTATCGCCCTCTATACAAAAACTCAACTATCCCTTTAAGTTAATGGGTCACTTTAATCATAATTCAGGTCTGGCGGGAGTAAGGGAGTACTGGGTGAAAAGATGACATACCAATCAGACCGGTTAATTTTATTGATACCCGAAGTTTGATTCATTTCGACTTTCCCCGAAAGTTCGGTAATTGACCTGCAACTCATCAATATCTTCTTCAGCAATTAGCGCTACAGTATCTTTTACTAGGTTTTGACAAGTGAGCGCTAAAACCCAGTTTTGTTTCGGAGCAAGCTATTTAGTAGGCTAAATATTGGGGTTAAAGGGGTCCAGTAACATTGTATAAATCCACAAAACTTACTTAGAACTTTGGCAGTTCTCACATACAGTACCTCGTATTTGTATTGCCAATAGAAGCATGGCGAATGTTTCGGTTTTAATACCGAATTTCTCTTTCATTCAAAAAATATTTATGATTGAATTGTTTGGATTTGACATTCTCCACCGGAGAGTTTAAAACGTGTCCAAATACAGTGCAATGAGTTAGCACATATCAATTTGAATTTTCGCTCATTACTCGGTCATATGAACTTTTATTTACCATGTAATTTCCACACTTGACTCAGTGGACATAACATATCACAATAAATTACACATTTTATCAACCATTCATCACTGAGATTTTGCACATACCAACAAGATACTAGATCCCTTAACAATGTGTGTGTTATTATAAAGTAAATATGGTACAAGCTAGATGGGAACAAAACCATTAGTTATCGAAACTAAATCTTGTAACTATAAAGTTTGACTTTTCCGGTGGTCTTGTAAATAACATTTCAGGTGGTCTTGTAACTAAAAAGTTTACAGTATCGGGGGTATTGTAACAAATAAGTTTACAGTATCGGTGATCTTGTAACTAACAAGTTAACATTTCCGGTGATGTCACTTGCGCTTACTTCAAGGAAAACAACATTTGGACAGATGACACGATTTATTGAAGAAGTTTCTTTGAAGCGAAATTGGAAATGTCGGCGAGAGTAAACTTGAGCACGGTAGGTCCATCTCTAATTGCCCTGTTAATATCATTTTGGTACGTGATATTTTACGACTTATTTACGTGTGGGGTATAGGGATTAAGGGAACGGTTGCATATTGAATCTTAGAATGTTAGTATTTGATCTCTAGTATTTAACTAAATAACATTCCATCTACATTTAATCTACCCTTATTATTGGTATTATGGATGCATCGTCGCTTTTCATAAGCACAACGTAACAAACAAGACGATGGTTTTGTAAAAATACAACAAAATTCAGTTTGTAATAAAGATGATTATGACGATGATAATAATACTACTAATACTAATACCACTGATCATAATGATAATACCAATTATCATGTCTAATAACAATAACAATGATCATATCAACAGCTGCAATAATGATAATAATGATACATGACCTCTCGTAGTACCAATGTTCACCATAATAATAATAATACAAAGCGCTATTAGGATATTATCAGTCTAAATATTTTCATGATCTGTACTCTCAGTATTATACCTATCACTTTTGTTATCAATACATTGTTATTCACTATTTTTGTTTTGCTATCATATAGATGCCACATATTTCGTATTTACACGTTAAATAGAGAGAGATACTTTTTAAACCATTTTTGTGTTCATGTTTGTTAAAGGGATAGTTGAGTTCTGGTAAAGAGATTACAGTTTGGGTCAAACTGAATTTTAGTAACCCAAACCTGCACCATTATATTACAAACTAATAGTTATAACTCCACCATGCTCGAAAGGAATACAAAATTGCAAAATAGCCTGTTATCATACAAAAAGACCTGTTACAACTCAAGAGGGCGCTCACTAAACACTCATCGGTTTCAACCATTTAAAATGAAATATTGTGCATGTGTTGTTTTGTTGAAATAGTGATTAGATAGAGAGATAACCAACAACGTTTTAAAAACCTCTTTTGTGAATTTTTGAAAAGAGGAAGCATTTTTTTTTTTTTAATTAACGGCTGGTTCAAAATTATCGAATAATTGTTGGGCCCCACATTTATTACAAATGGTTAGATTTATGGATATTTTAGCCATTTCTGAACCGATTTAGATCAAATAAAGTGTATTCTGTCATTAAAATTGTATGCTCTTTCGAATTTGACACTCAGTTTGTCATTATCTCACAAACAAATTATTTTGTGTAGCGCCCTCTATGCCAAAACTCAACTATCCCTTTAATATGACTGACTGTATAAAACAGAGAGGTAAAGTACAATGATCCTGCAATATGTATTACGTTTCTCCTAAATACACTGAGTATGATAGAAATAAGGAAAATATAAGATTTGCGGCTAAATAAGTCTAGCATTATTTTACACACCCACCTTTAAGAGAACGCATGTACATTTTTGTACAATCAAACCAGTGCATTATACTGTCTTTACGGACAATTGTAAAGAGTCAGAGATTCTATAAATGAACCGAATCCTTTCCCTACCTAACGACTATTATATTGCGTAATAATGCGCTAAGTATGTACTTTATATCTCCATTAATGGTTTTAAATCTTCCCGATGAGACTTCTTAATAGAGACATCTGTTATGGTCTGTGATTTAATGGGATAGTCGAGTTTTGGTAGAGAGGGCGCTACACAAAATATTTTTTTGTGAGATAATGAAAAACTTGAACAATTTGAAAGAACATACAATTTTAATGGCAGAATTAACTTTATTTGATCAAAATCGGTTCAGAAACGGCTGAAATATCCATAAACATAACCATTTGTAATAAATGTGGGGCCTCACAAGTATTCGATCATTTTGAACCAGCCGTTAAAATTCGTTTTAAAATGCTTCCTCTGTTAAAAAATTTTCAAATTTTATTAATAATTATTAATTATCTCTCTAATTTTTAATTATCTCTCTATATAATCACTATTTCAACAAAACATCACATGCACAATATTTTATTTAAAATGGTTTAAACAAATGCGTTTTTTTTTAGATAATTGTTAATTATCTCTCTATATAATCACTATTTCAACAAAACATCACATGCACAATATTTTATTTAAAATGGTTTAAACAAATGCGTTTTTTGAAAGCGCCCTCTTTAGTTTAAACAGCTCTTTTTGAATGATAACAGGCTTTTTACTTAGTCGTTTGTAATGTTTGTATTCCTATTTAGCATGGTGGAGTTATAACTATTAGTTTAGTTTGTAATTTAATGTTGCAGGTTTTGGTTACTAAAATTCAGTTTGACTAAAACTTTACTCTCTCTATATACCAGAACTCAACTATCCCTTTAAGTATACCGAAGTACAGGATATCCCAACAAAGCTCTACAAACATTATAATTGGTACGGAAAGTCAAACACACATATCCAAGAAACATAATGTGTGTATAGTCAATGATTTATCATTTAATATTAATATATATATTTGATATAGCCTGCAAGAGAGTATCATAAATCCTTTTAAGTTACAATGAAAGGCATTTTGTCAGTAGCCAAACACTCGCTTAATACATGAGTCGTTGAGAACAGTATAATATAATAAGTGTCTGGAATGGGGGAGGATACGAAGTTTCGCAAAGTGCTCTATAATTCGGATTTCAAATGTACTTATCGACAATTCACACAAAAGGTTATACAGTAATCTGCTTTAAGTAGTTATAAGATGCGTAGTTATAAGATGCTACTATAAAGTCTTTATAAAAGGCCAACAGAGCGTTGTGACTGAACAATACATGTTTTCACTCATGTGTAACCATTTAAGATCGAAAACGGGAAAATACAGCGGACAGATGACAAGGCAATCACAAAATAGCAGGATTAAACACTCGCAAAGTGCATAATACACCGTGTCCCAGAAAAAACGAAACCGGGTTTCATGGCAGAAATTTTCTGTCATAATGAATAATTTAATTGATGATATATATATGTCTAGAAAGCTCTGTGTCTCTTCTTTCATTTGATGTGCAACTTATGGCACATACTTCAAGCATGACTGAATTAGAACAATGGAAAGTGGTGTTACCAATATTCAATTTGCACGCATAAATTTGAAGTTTGGGTGAGTTTTAAGAGTTGTAAACGTACTTATTTTTAAAAAGGACAAACACCACATAAAAGTTCACATTTTTATCTTTTACATGACACCTCATGCTAAAAAAATTAATGATTTATGCCAGAGAACGAGTACAATGAAAACATGCCTGATTTCTGCCCGAATGAGTGAAAGTTGAGTAAGAAGTCGCTCAGCTTTCCTGACTAGCAGCTGACAATGGACGTCGATGCATGAGTGAATTCACACAAACATGGGGATCAGGAAACAGGCAAGTTACAGGAAAGTTACTCATTTGGGCTGGAATCAAGCATGTTTTCATTGTATTCGTTCTCTGGCATATATAATTTATTTTTTAATCATGAGGTGTCATATAAAAGATAAAATTATGAATTTTCATGCGGTGTCTGTCCTTTTTCAAAATAAGTACGTTTACTACTCTTATATCAAATAAAAGAAGAGACACGTAGCTTTTCAGACATATATATATCATCAAGAAAATTATTCATTATAACATAAAATTTCTGCCATGAAACCCGGTTTCGTTTTTTCTGGGACACGGTGTATAATATTAAAGGGATCAAGTAACTGTGTTGACATGTGCAAGAAGTGATAAATGGTTGATGGAAATGTGTATTGTTGTGATCTGATAAGTCCACTGAATTATTAGCTAAGTGATATTCGCTAACTCATTGCACTGACCTTGTACGCAGTTATAACTTTCCATTGGATAATTTAAAATCTGAACACTTCAATTGTAAACTTCTTTTTAACGAAAGGGAAATTTGAAAGAAAACAAAAAACCCGTTCCATGCTTCTATTAGTACTGTTATACAAATCTAACAAAGGTATGAATGAGTTCTAAGTATATACGATTTCTGGATATAGACAATGTTGATAGATCCTTTAAAGTTAAACGGTCGTAAACATTTTATTTCAAAAACCTTCCTGTCAGTAACACAAACATTATGGGATTGTATACAACCAATCTATCTACCAAAATAATCATGTTTCTTATGGCCTGAATGGATGAAAAACAAAACATATCAAATACCATCTATCGTGAAATAATATGTAAATGCCAAGCTCATAGTGTTGTGTAAATAAGCTTGAAGCTTCCCGTTATCAAGCGAACTTGATCAATTCAATTTTGTTGAATACAAACAATTAAATTGAAAGCAGAAAATTGAGATAAAACTATGAAATCATTCTATAATGGCTTCGCCATAAAATAAATTTTAAAAAGCCTAGAAATACGCCAGTTTAAAATTACGAGATGCATGCAAATATAATAAGTTCGCGTTTTATTTCATTACATGTGATATAGCGTTTGCTATTTGTGGGTAAACAAACAATTCTGGAAACGGAAGCTATAACAGATGATGTATTGCAGCTCAACGCAATTCCACTCTATAGCATCGGTTTGATTGTAGAGAACAAAATTACTTGTACAAATAGCTTATCATGTCCACCCTTAGGGAACGCGCATTCAGAAACCGTTAAGTACATCGTCTTCAGTTTCATTTGTTCTTAAAATAGGAACGGTTAACAATGTACCACCTCCAAAGACAAGATACAGCGTTATCATCATTTTGCAAGGGAGGATGATAGGCATCTATATGAACTTTGTTGACATGGGCAAAAACTGACGGACGGTTGATAACATGTGTATATACGAGTGATCTGATATGGTGCACTGCGAGTGATATGTGAACATTCCATAGTAAAAGAGTGTCATATGAGTGAGTAATGAGCAAAAATGCAAAGTGATATTCACTAACTTATTTGAACTGACTTTGTACACCGTTAAAATTCTCCCGTAGAGACTTTCAAATGCAAACACTTCAATCGTATTACTATTTTGTTATAAGCAGTTAATGTTTGAAATACCAATTTAAAATAAAAACAAATGTCTTACAACGTGGGGATGAGGCCATAGTAGTATGCTATCTCAATCACGATCAAATGATTAAAAGCATGCATGTACTGTACATGCTAATAAAGAAATAAACTACTTTAATGAATTATAATGTTTTAGTTGTGATATTGTACACATAATGTGATATGGGACCGGCTGAAGAGAACGTGAGCGGAATATAGGACTCGGATGCGGCCCTTGTGGATATATATCATGGATATACGATTCATATAACACTGGTGCTCCCTTTTTTGTTTTACATACATTATATCACAAGTTTTGACAGCACATGCCATCGACATCTACGCTGCATAATATTTTTTTACTCCAAACGCTACCTAGATAACATTTGATTGATTTTTGTTCGATGTGTTTTTATTCATTACAGAGTTCTGAATGCGGACCTTCCAGTTGCGCTGTCTAGGAATACCGAGAGTGAAAAGGAGGAAGACAAGAAACTGATGGAGAAAAGACGAAGAAGAAGAAGTAAGAAGAAGAAGAAGAAGAAGAAGAAGAAGAAGAAGAAGAAGAAGAAGAAGAAGAAGAAGAAGAGAAAGAAGAAGAAGAAGAAGAAGAGAAGAAGAAGAAGAAGAAGAAGAAGAAGAAAGAAGAAGAAGAAGAAGAAGAAGAAGAAGAAGAAGAAGAAGAAGGAAAGAGAAAGAAGAAGAAGAAGAAGAAGAAGAAGAAGAAGAAGAAGAAGAAGAAGAAGAAGAAGGAAGAAGAAGAAGAAGAAGAAGAAGAAGAAGAAGAAGAAGAGAGAAGAAGAAGAAGAAGAAGAAGAAGAAGAAGAAGAAGAAGAAGAAGAAGAAGAAGAAGAAGAAGAAGAAGAAGAAGAAGAAGAAGAAGAAGAAGGAAGAAGAAGAAGAAAGAGAGAAGAGAAGGAGAGAAGAAGAGAAGAAGAGAAGAAGAAGAAGAAGGAAGAAGAGAGAAGAAGAAGAAGAAGAAGAAGAAGAAGAAGAGAAGAAGAGAAGAAGAAGGGAGGATGAGGGAGGAGGAGGAGGAGGAGGAGGAAAGAAAGATAGACATATATCCCAGACAAAAATGATAGGGTTACGAAGAACTGAAATATGATGATGGTATATATAGTTATTACATATTCAATAAGATGTACACATTGTAAACGAACAAAAAACTTAACATGTGTATTTAATTACTGGCAATTACCCTCCGACAGGCACACTCTCACAAGCTGAGACCCCACCCCTATCTCTGTACCCTCTCTTCTTCATGTTCGTTCTTTCCAGTATAGCCATAGCGTAGTCAACCTGGTAGTCAACCGTAAAGGCGGGAACGTGAGGGAGGGGGGAGGAGGGCAAGATATGTCAAACATAATGGCCCGGATTCACAAAGGAGGTTTGTAGGCCTACAAACCATGATTTAAACCATGATCTACATCTATGGAGTGCTGCTCGTATACAATTAAAACACTTTCTAATTTCTAATGATATGACTGTTAGTGCTTGCTAACCAGCAAATATCACCATCTGAGAAACCAAACATTCATTTGGTGCATTTAGTAAATGTGTACCATCAACTCATGTTAACAAGTAAGTAGTTTACATTCTTTCTCCATCAGTTTACAAATGGCACTCCATATAATTATGGAGACCATGGTTTAAACCATGGTTTGTACAAACCTCCTTTGTGAATCCGGGCCAATATCAGTGGTTGGTTATTTTGTTTTGTTTTACAGTGGGGTTCAATCCAGTACAAATATTTACGTCTGGGACCGCCATATAGCTTTATCATCACCACCCGATAGACGCAGCCAAGGTTCGAACCCGGGCCGAGTAGAGCGAAGGGCGGAGCTCTGACAACTATAGACCACCAGCCTCTTCACAATATCAGCGTCACTGGACTATTATGGAGGGGGGGAAATAGGGGCAGGAATACCCCCAAAGGGGAGGCAACTAGGTCCCCTCCTGCACCCCTCCCCCCCCCCCCCCCCTCCCTTCTACTCATTTTAGCTATCCCACTGCTTCTTCCGCACCCTCTGAGAAAATAGATCACCCAGTCATGGGTCGTCTTAACATCAAGAACATTTAATAAACATGCGACTGTGATTTGCGTCATTGGGACAAGTATACTACAACTGCGCGTCTGCAACATCGATGTGAATTTCTGGATGCGCTAGATTACTTTATATACAAACAGTTGAAGTCAACGGCTGCTATATTAATTGGTACCCTCATTATCGGTAAGATTAATTTGTTTATATGAGGAGTAATATGATCAGGACCATAGCAATATAAATTCTCATGACAAATGACAGTGACAAAGAACCCTCGATAGTGCATATTGATATCTGACAGTGTCTGAGTCGTAAGATGGCGGCGCCGTTGTTTCGACATGACTGCTCTCACATACGTAAACAAATATAAGCAACTGTATCCATCGTCCTAACATCGATGGTGTGCGACGAGACGGCATCAAAAAGTACATTTCTGCTCCTCCCTCCCAATAAAGCCCACAATGATCAAGGGATGAGAGACTGCTCATATGTAGTCTTCATTCAATGTGTTTCTGTCCATAACATTATTATTTTGGGTTCCCTAGGCTTGTAAATAATGATGAACACTCTGAAAATATTATTTCGATTGTAATGATTTCGTTTATTATCCTAGGAATTTGTCACTCGATAATTTCAACCAATGATATCTATATATAACCAGCGTACTCATGGAATATATAATGTGAAAACATATATGACCCAGGAGTCAATAGATTAATCACAACTCGACGTAGACAGACAATTGTTTGTGAACTTGTTCCTGACAACATTGGCATAGTCAAACATTAAGTTTACCTCTTCCGTAATCATGTTAATATCCTTCATTGTTATTATATACAATATGATTGCCAAAATAATATTTTGAAAACAAATGTGATTTCATTATGACAAACTCATGATTGTTCATGATTGTATATCCGATCTTGTAGAAGACTAAAAATGCTTAAGTAATCGATCAATCGATTAATTATTAATACATTGGGAACTCTCTTCAAGCTAATGTTTTCCCAGTGCTCCAAATATGGATGTATTTATAAAGTCAGCAGTAAATGCATTTAGTACTTGTTGATCCCATTTTCAATATGTATAAAGAAAGCGTTAATTTTTATTAAAGGATATAAAATTGCGATGTGATTTTGATGCATTATAGACCGCTTTTCATCTATTAAGATGGCTTCATCAGGCCACGATTACGTTATTAAAAATGGAAAATGTAAGAGATTCTTGCACAAAAAAAAAGTCGCCACTTTGACTGAAGACTAGAGGCAGATCATGACGTACATCAGTGGGATAGAGAGATGATGGTTTATTACAGCGAACAGTGACCCGATCCTCGTATTTGACGTTTGGCATCACCATCCACCGTTATAATAAATCACTCGTTATACCATTCAGAAATGAGGGCAGAATATCATCCAGCAATAAAACAGCAACAACAACAACAACACACAACTTTCATAATTTGATGCCCGATATTCCCGCCCTTTCTCACCTAACAAAAAATGCGAGCAATATTTAATACAGGCATTTCGTAATGTAATCTGAATATACACAAGTATAATCAGAGGTAGTTACGCGCGAGCAAATAAGTTTGGCTGAGTTCAGTTGCCAGATACGTGGCAGTACTCGATGTCCGTGCCACCTATGGGAAGGCAGAGCAACATGTTCATAATGTTCAACACAATCTGCCACGACATGGCTATTCAACCTGTTCTGCATTCCCGTAAGGGGCATGAAAACACATTTCTGTCGCGCATCGCCACGTATCGCCAAGTATTGCCACGGGATAGCCACGAAATCGCCAACTCCAAACAAAAAACCTGTTTCATTGCATGCCACACAAATGCAAATACGTGGCTTTTACGGGGAGGCTTTACGGTGCTTTATGTGTGACTGGGACATAACCCTCTCGTTTCAGAAATACGAACAGGTCATTTATGTTATTTCACGCAGATGTATCCATAGCAGTAGACGGGTTATGTATTAAAGCTGTAAATAATTATCACACTGCAGTCATGTTTTGATGACGTCGTTCGCGTAGGACCCCCGTGGTAATACAATTGATATTTGAATTAGTTTCGGTAATGACATCATTCCCTCTCCCCTATACTCTTTTACAACGTGAGCTCATGGAGATATACATGCGTCGATGCGTTTGCTTGTTGACATTTAGTTTAACATCATTCTTCACAGCTAGAGACATGACTAGAGAAGAGGGACGCATTCGAGTAGCCTTGAGCGTTACATGATCTTAAACATTGTTAAAGGGATCTAGTATTTAAACATTGTCAACATCGGCACAATTTACTTTATAAGAACTCTAGTGATTCTCATATACCTTGTTGTATTCTCATTACCAATAGAAGCATGGTACATGTTTAGGTTTTCCCAATTTCCCTTCTGTCATGTTCGTTAGAAGGGTGTTTAAGATGTAAGTGTTTGGATTTTTAAATATCCACTGGATAATCATAACTGTGCACAAAGTCAGTGCGATGAGTTAGCATTATCACTTTGCATTTGGTCATATGATATTCATTTATACAATGAAATGTTCACACATCACTCAGTGGACATATCATATCACAGAAATACACATTTTCTCAACTATTTGCCATTTTTTGCTCATGTCAAAGATCACTTTAAAAACTTGTTCGGGTTCTTCTTCCCCCTAATTAATAATTAAAAGGAACTCACAATTGGCGATTTTAAAGAGGCACACTGTTCTATGTAACTCATATTACCCATGTGTATGAATACGAGAATAAGCGAACGTATAGTTGTCTTTCTGAAATGCGAAAGGTGTGGCGTTTTGGTGGCCATTATTCAAATGAGTTAGAAATAGATCGACCGACATAAGTTAGTCGCGTACTCTAATGATTGGTATCGACTGGCTTCAATCAGGCTTGCTCATTGTGTCAGATATTCATAATGAGGATTATGCCTCTTAATTAAAATAGGATAGATTAAAGGGATCTAGTAATATTGTCCAAATCCACAAAACTTGATTAGAAATCTAGATGTTCTCTCACGGTGTTGTATCTGTATTACCAATAGAAGCAAGGAACAGGTTTTGGTTTTTCGAATTTCGCTTTCGTTAAACAGATATTTACGATTGAAATGTTCGGATTTTTAACTATCCACTGGATCGTCAAAACCGTGTACAAAGTGAGTGCAATGAGTTAGTGAATATCACTTTGCGTTTTTGCTCATTACTTGGCCATTTAACGTCCATTAAACTTGACATTTTCACACAGCACCCAGTGGACATATCAGATAACAACAAAATACATTGTTCGACCATTCATTCCTATTTGTACACGTCAACGAAGTTACTAGATCCCTTTAATTAACTCAGGATAGCTTAACCCTACTAATGCTAAAGAAGAAATTAAATGGGTTTTGATTTGTTTAAATGTCTCCCTCAATTACGTATGGAGAATTATATTTCA
Organism: Echinarachnius parma; assembly: GCA_037951105.1. Classification (NCBI taxonomy): domain Eukaryota; kingdom Metazoa; phylum Echinodermata; class Echinoidea; order Clypeasteroida; family Echinarachniidae; genus Echinarachnius; species Echinarachnius parma. The sequence goes on from JBAMJV010008289.1 coordinate 48,014, forward strand.
GATTGAAATAAAAAAAAGCGTTCCGGAATGAATTCTGATTGTATATTAGTCAAAAGTATCCGAATTCAATACTCACTTATTCTTATATATTAACTCCGTATATTATGGAGATTTCCATTCATTTATTACAAAAGTATCATAACATTACGGTATTGTACTGCATTGTAGTTCCGTTGTTCTATACGGATATTAGGTAGTGGCGACATTGAAATCGGGCACTACTCCCGGGTTTTATCATCGATTTCTACATCTTTCACTGTCGAACTCGAATTAGTTGTGGGGGGAAATGTCGATAATAATTGTGGTCAAGCCAATATCTAATGAAGACATTTCAATGTCATGTTTTCTGTTTGTTTGGAGTAGCTTTAAAGGGATCAATTAGCTTTGTCAAATTCATAACAAAACAAAAACATGTAGAGCTTCAAAATTTACTGTATGCAAGCACTTTATTATTTCGCTTATGGTAACAGGAGAATGAAATAGTTTTGATTTGTCAAAAGTAGTCTCCCTAAACATGGAGATATATACGATGGAATATTAAAATGAAAATCGTTCCGGAATCCCTTTTCGATTGGAATTGAAGTCAATGGGCAGATATAGGTGACACAATCTTAAATCAGTTTTCACTTTTCACTAGGTGAACAGTGTTCCGTTTTTTATGAAACTCTAACGCATCATTCAGAAGAATCTCACAATGATATAGGTGTATAATTGAAGTCTCAAATATCAATGTTAGAAAACAAATACTATACAGAGTTAATGGATCACTTTAATTTAGGATACCGCAGTCACAATCTATCAAACCGTGCCAGTGGTTTTCTCCTTGTCATTTATACAGAAGCCGATTGTTTTTGATCAAGTGGCAACGTCGAGAAACGGATTTGCGGTTTAAAGGAAATGTGAACCTGTTTAGCTAAAGGTTCCTAACTGGTTTGAAACTATGCATATATACAGCGCTCTTGTGTCCCGATGGTACCATATATATGTTAAAGGGACCTATAGTAACGTTGTCAAAATCCTCAAAACTAAATGCTTGAAAATTAAGCGGTACTCAAATATCTCATTGTAATCGTATTACCAATAGAAGCATGAAAAACATCGTTTGTTTTTCCAATTGTATATTCCGTTATAAAGGTACGAGTGATTGAATCGTTCAGATTTGTAATTATCTAGTGGATAATTATAACTGTGTAAAAGTCAGGGCAATAAGTTAGCGAATATCACTTTCCATTTTCACTCATTACTCGGTCATAATAATTATGACATTGAATGTTCACACATCAGTCAGTGGACAGAAGTACTCGTTTTATCAACCCTTTTCCATTAATTTTCTTGCACGTGTCAACAAAGTTACTGTATCCCTTTAACCACTGCATCTGTGGTTATCTGGAATATACGAATTGAATATGTATGAGGATCGATCTCCTTCTAACTTGGTTGGAGAGGGGCTTCACTCATTCATATCATGTATCCTGCAAGGTTACGACCAATGTCACAGGAAATGTCAACGGAACTGATATGTTTTCGATAAAATTGTTTTGCTTGAAACGTTTCCGAAAAAGATATGGAGAATGATAGATTTGATAGCTCCATATCGTCCCTAATATCGTACGCACGTTGGTCATTTGCATAATACCTTATACATTATAAATAGGGCCAAGGTCATTTTCATAACCCAACTTCTCTGCCATGTCTGCCGGCTTTAACTTTTTACGTGACTTGATTTCTTCAAAATTCAACATATCCTAAGATAAAAATATGTTTTAAGAAATGTCTAAGGGGAATTTCAGGGACGAACATAGCGTAATGGCTTTCTATAGCTCAGTTGGTAGAGCATCGGTCTAGCAAACCGGAGGTTGATCTCAGGTTCGAATCCCGGAGAAACATATTTTCTTTGCTCATTTGTTCATTTACAAATAAGTAGAATTAGCAAATGTGCCAACGAGAAAATTAAACATATTATACAGAACAGCAACCTTGATGGGAAGAATACACGAGTGGTAAAATAGACAACCATCGGGCTATTGTAGCCCGTGTATTATTGGGGATGCATCTCTATTAAAGTCCCAGTCCCACATACCTGTAAAACCTCCCCGTAAGAGCCACGTATTGGCAGGCGATGAATGAAACGAGGCTATTGGGTGGGAATTACGTGACAATACGTGACAGTATACTGGGGTTTCATGCCACGTATGCTTCCGGGAACGCAGAGCTGATAATAGCCGTGACGCGGCAGAAATGTTGAACATTTTGACATGTTTGCTCTGCCTTCCCGTAAGTGGTACGAAAACACAGTCCTGCCACGTATGGTCACGAAATAACCACTCAATTGCATCCGAATTGCCCCGTTTCATTTCGTTCAACAAAAATGCTAATTAGTGGCTGTTATACGGGAATGCTTTACGGGTATGTGTGACTAGGACATAATAAACTATATACTGTCATGACTGTAGTCGCCTTGCATCTGAGGAGTGCAGGTGGCCAGTGTTTTACACAGCGTTAGACCTAGGATGACACGAGCGATTAGATATTCCTATATCGTGTATGTCTTGTTTGATGATTAAATACTTCGCTTTGTGCATGGCTATGAATTAACCATAGGAATAACTTATAGAATTATCATTGAACCAGAAGTAAGTTATGTTTTCTTCCGCGCCGTGTCCCTTTTTTGCGTAGATCTATTTATTACTCCACCAAAGAACAAATCTATATTAATGATGATGATGATAATAACAATAATAATAATTATGATGATAACAACATATAATAAGACTAAACAAAATGTTTTGCTTATACCTGATAACAGATACCGTTGTATGCTGTCTCACGCAGCGCACTACAATATCTAAAATCAAAATGATCCAATGCAATCTTAGATTAACTAAGACAATATACAGGGTGGCCCAAAAAACGGAACGGGGCACTTCCCAAAATAAAGTAATTGATTATGTCCATCGGATAGGGTGTCCCTTCCAATGAAAAACGATACCAAGATCAGTAATTTTGGTCGTGTAGTTTTTGTTTTAGGGCGCTCTGATTGACACCATGTGCAGGTTCCCATTTTTGTCAATTTTTACCAAGTCAGTGCCTGATAAATCGCACTTCCTGCCCGTCATAGCGTCGAGACAACCATGCCCATTCTCTCGGCACACAGCTGAATGCACACTAACACTTGCTCGTTGTTTGATGCTATGACGGGCAGTAAGTGCGATTTATCAGGCCCTGATTTGGTTAAAAAATTGACAAAAATGGGAACCTGACATGGTGTCACTCAGAGCGCCCTAAAACAAAAACTACAAGACCAACATTACTGTTCACCCTATCCGATGGACATAATCAATTTGTTACTATATTGTGGGAAGTGCCCCGTTCTGGTTTTTTGGGGCCACCCTGTATAGTGAAACACAACATTATTACTTGCAGCACTCTACTCGGGTGTATAAACGGGGACCCGGTATATATAGGAAGTGAAACCTTATACATGTTATATGAATGATCTTCTCGATGCCTATGATCCACTTAAGATGAATGCTCCCCAGGGAGTGGAGATGGTGCACACACTGCGGTGAGGGCTGACATTGTATCATATCACTAACCACGTGTATACATGGGGACACGGTAGGTATGGTAAGAGGTAAAACCCTTTATATGAATACTCCCCATGGAGTGGAGATGGTGCACACACTGCGGTGCGGGCTGACATTGTATACGCGATTTATTATAACAACTACATTTATATTCGCACTCGCGTTCTAGAAAATAATCCTCTCAATATCACTATAGTATCTTTCAATGTCAAGGGATTCTACAACTCAGCTCTGTTAACGTTTTGGAATTGACGCTTTCGAGAGATAAGCTGAAAACATCAAATTGCTATGAACATTGTAGTTATGATTATAGTGTGTCAGTAACGTTGTCGACGGTCCGCGGTCGGTAGTAAAAGAGTTAACTCAACTATTTTGGTTGCATATAGATCATACACTCTCGTAACCTCGAGAAATGAGATGTAAGCATCTCTTTGTTATGAACATGGATGACTTTATAATACTCCATTGTTTATATATAGATCTAGAGTGAATAGAGTCATCAATGGTTAGAAGTGGAAGTGTTAACTTACCTCGGTTACGTGCTAGAAGTATCGAGATCTCGTCGCATCCTATACGCTCCACGTCGAAAACGGCGCCGAGTAGAATATTCTCCACCGAAACCGTTCGCCGCCAAATTGAGAGCACAAACTTTCCCCAAATGGAACGAGCAAATACTCTGGTCACCGCTGATTAGTATAATATACAGTGCTAGTAGTTCCTGTAGAATCTCCACCGGTTAGATGTAATGTAGATCACCTCTGGCTAATCACCACTGGCTATTTGAAAATCAATATCATTTCCCGGCTGCGCACGGCACATGTAATAATTCGGATGTGCAAGTTAATAGATTCGCTTCATATTATTAAAAGCCTTATCGGAACTTCTTGCGAAAATGAATTGTGACATAAGCGAGAAGTAAAGGCTATTCCCTAGATGCAAGGTCCAAGGATGTGGTGCGTTCTCCTATAACAAAAAAAAAAACCTTCACAAAATCATTTCTGGAGGTTAAAACTACCCGCTATCCTTTGGTAGACTTGTAAAGTAGATCGTTGGTCTCACTTTCTAATGAAGAGCTGCTTGGTATTCGAATCACCGACTGCATGGGTATAATTCCTCATGTACAATGCCAACACATCATCTCGCATATCGCATCATCATCATCATCATCATCACCATGAAAAATCGTTAGATCTTGTAATAATGTATCCAGCGGTAGCGGCGGATGCTGGTATATATCTTGTGATTCCGTTAGTGCGTGGCTGGTTATAATAGTACGTGCCTGGATACGTAACTCGGAGGATAAATTGACTCATGTGCACGGGTATGTGAGAATTACTTTTTGGCAGCTTTATAATATACACGAGTGGTACATGCATAAAATAAATCGTCAATTGCTTCCATTCGCAACACATGCACAACTGTTTTGTAGGTAATTGTGTTAGCTAGTAGGGGAAAAAAGGCGAACGGAGAGGGGGAATGTTAATCAGAAGTACTTAATAGCCCATACCCGGTAGAGTGCGAAAGCCGACGGACGAGCACCCCTAGAACAGCGGGCGAGCGAATGAGCGTCCCCGCATGAGGTCCGTCCGCGCAACCATCGCGGTTTTATCAATATCCGTGGTGAACAATGTTTAAATCTAGACGCGAGAGGGCGGAATGGGATTTAACATTGTCTTGCAGGATAAAGTTATCAGTTTAATTTGTCTTGCAAACTATTTCCTAATCCCGTAAAGAGGGCGCAGTAGGATATGCCAAACACGCCAAATACAGTTTTTGTTTTGACCAGTAGTACCGAGGTTGTTACGTCATATTTTGTTATAGTTCTAAACAACTTTGTCATTTCATTTTGTTAGCTTTCGCTAAAGTGGGTTGGAGACTTTGATCTGTAGATGATTGCCTTCTTTTAGCAACCACAATTAGATCACCAATTCGTTGCTTGCCTTACATTATTTTGAACCATTACCCATGACAGTAAATAGCTGTGATGTCACACTTCATACTAAGTAAAATAAAGGTTTTAAAAAGGTTAAACAAAAAGTTGGGTCTGCGCTCTATGGGGTGCACATCATGCAACCTTAGGATGCCAATGCCCCAATCTAGGGTGCATAATTACACCCTTAGAGGGATAGTTGAGTTTTAGTCAACATGGTCAAACATATATGTGCCATGGGCTTCGTGACCATAACTCGGTACTGATAATACTGCGTCCCAATGCATTACTTAACGGGATAGTTGAGTTTTGGTAGAGAGGGCGCTATTTTTTTGTGAGGTAATGAAAAACTGAGTGTACAATTTGAAAGAGCATAATATTTAAATAATAAAATCATCTTTGTTTGATCAAAGTCGGTTCAGAGACGGCTGAAATATCCATAAATATAACAATTTGTAATAAAGCTGGGGCGCCCCAGGTTTATTAGAGAATTTTGAACCAGCCGTTGAAATTCGTTTTAAAATGCTTCCTCTTTTCAAAATTTTCAAAAGAGGTTTTTAGATAGTTGTTGATTATCGATCTCTATCTAATCACTATTTAAACAAAACATCACATGCACAATATGTTATTTAAAATGGTTTAAACAAATGCATTTTTTGAAAGCGCCCTCTTTAGTTTAAACAGCTATTTTGAATGATAACAGGCTTTTTACTTAGTCGTTTGTAATTGAAGTATTCCTTTTGAGCATGATGGAGTTATAATTATTAGTTTGTAATGTAATGGTGCATGTTTTGGAAAATTCAGTTTAGCTAAAACTGTACTCTCTCTACCAGAACTCAACTATCCCTTTAACAAATACCATAAATTTAATTCATGCATTGTACACTATTTGCATTTGTACATACGAACGATCTGATTGGTTATAACCGTCTCCGCTAAATATGATGAATATATTAATTAAAACATGTACATTAAATTCCTGTAACATGTCTATTTAATCAAACAATATTTTGACAAAGATATGTATTGACGGTAATATATATTTTAATAGCAACCACGCGGATAATATGTATAATACTTAATAAAGATAAACAAATAAATGAAACTATACAAGTACAAGTCATAGCGAATAATGATTTACACGAATTTGAATGGATACTGTTTGACATTGTTGTGCAATATACACAAATGAGTTTTACAATAACCACTAGATGAGGTGGTTGGACAAAATTGAATCCGTATTTGCCCTAAGTCATGCAAGCTGTATTGTTTAAAGGAGTAGTACAGTTTTGGTAAGGCTGAGCTTTAGTAACCAAACCTGCAAAATAACACTACAAACTAATAGTTATAACTCCACCATGCTCGAAGACATAGAAAATTACAAACGACTAAGTAAAAAGTCTGTTATCATTAAAAAAGAGCCATTCAAACATAAGAGGGCGCTCTCTAAAAAAGCATTGGTTTCAACCATCTTTCATACGAAATTATGCATGTGATGTTTTGTTGAAATAATGATTAAATAGAGAGATCATCAACAACTATTTAAAAAACCCTTTTGAACATTTTTGAAAAAGTGTAAGCATTTTTTGAATCTTTTAAAAAATCATCGAATAAATCTGGGCCCCAGATTTATTACGATCGGATATATTTATTGATATTTCAGCCGTTTCGGAACCGATTTTGATCAAATAAAGTTGATTCTGCCATTAAAATTGTATGCTCTTTCAAATGTTACACTCAGTTTTTCAATATCTCACACAAAATTATTTTGTGTAGCGCCCTCTATAGAAAAACTGAACTACCCCTTTAACATTGATGAATTTGAATGGGACAAAACGAAAAAGAATGAGCAATAACGAAACTGAATGCAAAATGGCGAAAAAAACCGACATACGGACGTTTCAAGAAGAAATTTGAAGTTAACAAATTAATACATTTATTTACGATAATAGATCTTTAAAACAATAACGTTGATAAGAATGATAAAAACATACACCAAATTTACTAATCATAGCGAACGATTGTATTAGGCTAATTGTCATGTACATTGTATGATCATTGCGCAATGACTACATTGAGTATTATAATACAATAACCGCGGTTGAACAAAATGATATTTAATTTGTCTTTAATCTGTTCATTGACGAATGTGATTAGGGGAAAACAAAAATGAATGAATAATTATAGCAAACATGAATGCAAAAATGAAGAAAAAAAAAAAAAAAAAATTATGTTTCGAATAAAAAAGGAAGTTAACACAACTGAATAACCAAAATTTGAAAATGGGAACAATCATAAAAACGGGTATTATAATACACGAGTAAAAACATTAGTATTATAAACAGGTACGTAGCATTACTATACCATGTGGAATGTGGCTAAAAACTGACACACACAGGACAATATAAAAAATGTTTCGATATTCGCTGATACACTATATTTGGCTTATTTTGATTGGATCTCGAGTTAAATTACTGATTGAAGCCGACTTGGCAAAATGCATTTGTGCCGATTTACGTCATGGATTTTATTCCATTCATTGGAATTCTCACTTCCATGACTTCTAAATAATGAGATTAAAAGAGGGAATAATGACAAGAGTACTAAGCGTGACTCTACTGATGTTGGAGGGGGATATCGTATCCATACCGGAAAAAAACACAGTGTGAACACAGTATGAACACACTGTGAACACAATGTGAACACACTGTGAGTACACTGTAAACACATTGTGAACACACTGAACACACAATTTTATAATCATACTCATGTACACTGTGAACAAACTGTGAAATTGATGTGATACACAGTGTGATCACACACTTTTACACACTATGAATGCAGGAAATTTCACACTGTGGTGACAGTGCACTCACAATGTGTTCAAAGTGTGATCACACTGTTAAAACGCTCCAATTTGATAATAGTCTACACAGTGTGTTCTCACTGTGGTCCAAACTGTGAACCAACGTGTGTTTACACTGTGTTCACACTGTGGCACACCGTTTCTTCACTGTGGATATTTAAGAGGTGGAATGTAATATGAGATGGTAATTAGGTAACTGAAACAGCACCGTTTTCATTGTGAAGTAATGTAGTTCTATAATACTAAATATATTACTCATTGCGGATATAGTGTCGAAAATAATATCGCTAGTGATATTCGTTTGTCTCGCAATGTATGGTCAACAAGGAATCTAAAAGATCACGACGTTTCGTGTGCCGCTGCAACACTTCTATCACACCTGACGAAATGTTGCAGCGGCGCACGAAACGTCGTGATCTTTTAGATTCCTTGTTGACCATACATTGCGAGACAAACGAATATCACTAGCGATATTATTTTCGATAATGTAGTTCTGAAACGTAATTTTTGTATGAAGGAACAGAAAGTATATTGCCCCGATATGAATTCGGTGTATTGCAAATAATCGAGTATACATGGTATATCAGTATTGACAAACTTAATTGAGCTCAAATTAAATTCGTGAGCAAGCTTGGTTATTCCTCTTTGATGTGAACCCTAGTTAGGTAGGTCAATTTTAAAAATATCTTACAACCTTGACAATATAATATTGTGTTACCATGACAACCGAAACAACACTGGTAATCATCATATTTAACCAAATTAATGATTATAGAATAGTTCTGACACGTTCATGACGTTTTTGTTTGGAAAACTATATATTTTTCTTGAAGGAACATAACGGATACTGGCACAATATGAACTCGGTGTATTGCAAACAATCGAATATATACCAGGGCCCCGTTGCAGAAAGAGATACAATCGATTGTAAGTTACAATTAATCGTAAGTCAGATCATGTGGTCTACATGCGCGAATCTGATTGGTTGAAACGCAGAAAGTTTCTGACTTACGATCAATTGCAACTTACAATCGATTGTATCTCTTTCTGCAACGGGGCCCAGGATTGACAAACTTAATTAAGCTCAACTAAAATTCATGGAAAAGCTCGGTTAGTCCTCTTTAATGTGAACCTAATTATGTCAATTCATAATATATCTGAAAACCTTGAAAATGTTTTCCGCATGTCTATAATGTTGGTAGAGACATGATAAATCGAGTACGAGTAAACATTTCCCCCAACTATTACACATGCAACATCGATCCTATTCTAATCACTTAACTATTATAGCCGGGAAGGGGTATGCAAGACGTTCAAATACTTTACACATGTTGATTATTAGGGTGATAAAGCAGCACCCTCAACTTTACAAACAAATATGTATAAAACTGTAATTGGTCACTGACAAATCATGGGTAAAACATGTTTTAAAAGGGCTTGAAAATTACTGGGGCCCGTTTCGTGAAAGGCTCTTGTTCGTAACCAACCTTGGTACAACTTTAACATTAACGGCAACACGTGTTGTATGAAAGCGTCTTTGCTATTATAATTCCAACTTTGTCCTTTGTGATCAGAACAAACGCCATCCGTATTTCCGAAGATCAGTCACAGTTACGTGACAGTTAAGATTTTCTTAGCTAAGAGCCTTTCGTGAAACAGGCCCCTGAAGATCCCATATCCAATATTCTTCAAAATTACATCATCAAATAATCGTAGATATATGGGATACCACTTCAGTATACGGTATATACATGTAGCTTTACAAAATGTCAATTTGCAAATATGCTATTTGGATAATTATACTATAGTTATATAATTATGTTCTTTCGAATTTTCATTCTAGTTTTATAATATATACAACAAAACAATATATACAAATTAAACTGTCAACAAGATCATGTAGACGTAATGTCTATGATAAGACGATAGGCAATGGTCTTTAATCAGTGGGCCATTGAAAAGAGTTCTCATTGAGATAAGTCTATTCACATTGATAACTTAAATTGAATACCTGGACGAGGATGGGGAAATATTTCATCTTCCCCGGTCCGATCACCTCCGCCACGAGTTCCACGACGTCTTCAGAATGCCCTAACCCACCACTGGCAATGGCAGCGTTAGCCATGATGTCATACGCCACCAACGTTCGTTCTGGACCTATGCGTCGTTCGAGATATTTCTTCAGGAGTTCACGCTTGCCACGGAGTTCGGTTGTCAGCTCGCCCCGTCTGGCCATTCCAACTTGGAGGAACCCCGCGACTTCCATCTGGTGCCTAAGCTCCTCTGAGTTATCCCGGAAGTCGAAAGGGTCATCGATCGATGGTTTGCTTTCAGATGTGTCTCCATCGTTGTCTGCTGTCGGTAGGAAGACATCGTCGGATGCTGGAATAACATCTGGCTTCGGACCACTTGTGGTATTTGATATGACCCCGCGACGTTGAGGATGTCGTACAGGCCTCCTAATTACATTTTTCCGCTCAAAAACATAGGAAGGGGATGACATATGACTGGTTGGGACTTGTGTTCTTGACGGACGTTCAATCGGTACCTCATGTGCTCTCGCAGAAGAAGAAACGGAAGATGCCTTTGTCGTCTCCTTGTGCTCCTGGTGATCTCGGCCAATGGATTCTTCCAAATGTTGCTGATATCCATTCAACATGTTTAAGATATCTTTGCGGCTTTCCCTTGGATTAATTGGACCTCTGGTCCACTTCTCGTTGCTGACCTCACTCCTACGTCGCCGCGCGTTCACGTCATTACTGCTGTCCACAACTGGTTGCTGATAGCCCTCAGTATCTTCCAGCTTTTTCTCGGATGACAATGAGTCGGATACGCTGGATGATCTGCGTGTGAATCCACACCGCTGACACCTCGGTGGCTCTAACTGATCTCCACGGTCCGACAGTGTCGGTAGGTTCAGGGTGTATGTTCCGTGCTTAATGCGCGATCGAGGCTTGATAGAGGTCTTCTTCTCTAGAGCATGGGGAAAGAGACATGTTATCGGGGCGTTGGATCCTTGCCTTGGTCTCTTTGCTCGTCTGGATGGGAGGAGGGATTGGTGAATTGTCGGTTCCTGGTTCAGAATTAAGAAGAGGTATGATATTTAGCGACATAGACATTATTTACGATTATAAGGGTCTTACAATTATGAGAGTAGAAAACACAAAATAACAAGATCTTTGTTACATTTAACTCACTTTTATCCACTTGGAATTTGGAGTAATATATTTAAACATAGGACATCCTATTTTGAAAATGCCAACCTCTTGATTTGTGATATATACAAACAATTAAAATATGTATATATATCTGCAATCAGTAGGGAGCATATCATTCAGTTGTAGATTTTTAGATTGTATTTGGCCATCACCTGCTTTTGTCCACTGTGTTGCATCCGTCTTCCAAGACCGCCATCACATATTCCTTGTGGGTCGCTCTTCAGTCTCGAATGTGTAGAACGAAGTCGAATACCGTGAGGTGATGATCTTGACCACACATATGATGACCCCTGCCCTTGAGGATGCTCTCCAAACTTCGATCCTTTATCACCACCACCAGTTGTCCTCGGAGACACATATGGTGAAGTTTGCACCGCGAGGTGCTCTCCTTTCTTTGATTCATTGGTCATGTGAGGTCTCCTAGAACGAGACACTCCGTACGGTCGTTTGTAACAAATTTCGCTATATCCCTCAAGGCGCTCTCCTATTCTAGATTGCTTGGCAATGAAAGGCGACTTTGCATTAGACTTTGATCGCGACCTTGACCGCGGTCTGCTGCCACCAGAGACAAGTCTGGAGAGGAACTTAGAATCTTTAACACGTTCGGGAAGAGATCGTCGCCTCTGTTTCTTGGGTGACTCAATAGGAACGTCGGTACGATCCCGTCGTTGATACGGTGATGAAGTCGTGCTTGTAGCTGCTTCGGACGCTGTTGGGATACAAGGCCGTCTCCTTCTTTTCTTCGACAGAGATTCGACTGCGGATTTGCCCTGGGTGATTGCTTTGTCAGGGTGGTTGGACGAAAACACAGAAGCTATTCTCCCAGGACCTTTTTGATGTCGTTTACTTGTGCCACACCTTTGCTGAGGCACTGGTGAACGCTTTACACGGGATTGTATTGGTTTCCGTGATGCGGACAAAGCACTTACGCGGTATTTTGGGGATTTTAGAGGTGATGTGTTTCTCCTACCAACTCCTGCGGGCTCGCTTGCAGAATATGCATGGCATATACCCGTTTTGAGTGTCCGCCCCTTGATTTCTGTCCGCAAAGATATTTTGGCGTCTTTGGCGCTTGAGGAATGACGATGATAAATCACCGTTTTTAGTTTGCGATCCAGATTTTCTGTCTGCGAAGTTCGTCCAGTGTCTTTCCTCCAGGGAGAGTCCATATTCTTAACCACTGCCTTTTGACTTTGGTGGTGACTCGTTGCAGGTTCCTGATTGGAATGGTTTTCATTTCCAGCAATGCCTTGCTTCTTTTGCCGTTGGTAAGGGGATTCTGTGCACCTCGCAGATGCGCCAATATTAGGCCTGACATCGGACTGTGGAAAGAATTTGAAATCAAACAATTTAAGATGGCCAAGATTACTTCAGAAAAGCTTATTGTAGAATATTTAAAGAAAAATGTCCAGGTTACTAAATGATATCGCCAAAATACTCAATAAAAATAAGCATTAATACAATTTGTCTATACCATGATAGGCCTACATAAATCTTGGCAACAGTCTACGGTCTTGAATCTCTCGAATCTTGTATTGATATACAAGCAACATTTTATGTGTAGTGTGTACTAATTGTCGGGACGCATCAGTCTTCGGTACTGATGATAATTATTTAAATACATTGAGAATGTGGTACTTTTTTCTAACTTGAAGTAATTAACGTATACATTTACCGATTTCTGAGGATTCATCCTTGGGATGAGGGCAGGACTCGCAGATTCTTCAGAGCGCGCGCTTTGTGATCCTCGCTGCTCCACATAGCACGTCACGTGGTGCCGCATGCACGGTGAAGCCAGTACATCTCGGGCGGACGGACGCAGTCCGGGATCAGCGGAAAGGAGCGATGACACAAGTTCTCGAAGGGCATCACCATAAGAGCTGAAATAAGAGAAATAAGAATTCAGCAAGGAATTTGAGAACTGCCGGAGTTCAAACTAAGGTTTGTGGATTTTGATAATGTTACTAGATCCCTTTAATGTATTTGAATGAATAGTATTATTTTTATAATAATAGTAATATCATGCCAAACATACTTTACTGCATTCTGTTTTAAACAAACAGATGTTGAATTAATTCATTGATGTAGTTCTTTTCACGGTTTGAAAATATACAAGATCACTGCACGTTTGGGGAGCTTTGTAATTTTAGCACACATTTTTTCAATCACGCGTTACAATATTATTGTTTTATGTTCAGAATTCTAGGAAAATGTTGGCGGATTCAACTAAAATAATCTTGGTTAAGGTCTAGTAACAAACAAAAAAACATGTTTCTCGTCCGGACTGTTTTAAAAAGAGGATGAGGGAGGCCCTTGCTATTTGCTATTTTGGATGTTTTGCTATTTGTTTCAAAGATGGCCGTGCTGCCATAAACGACCCCTGTGAATAAGTTCAAGAACACCATATATATTATAGCTTGTCTGAGGTGATTTGGGTCATACCACTATGACCAGTGGTGTTCATTACTATATTAACCTGTCATTCCATAAGATATTTACCAAAACAACCTTTTTAAAGCTTCTTCTAGCTGGAATGGCTGTTTTTAGCTCATCCGGCCCGAAGGGCCCGATGAGCTTATGCCATGCCGTTGCGTCCGTCGTCCGTCCGTCCGTCCTTCCGTCCGTCCGTCCTTCCGTCCGTCCGTCCGTCCGTCCGTCCACAATTTTCAAAATGCTTCTTCTTCGTTATTTTTCAACCGATTTTGATTCTGATTGTTTCATAAGATAGGGCTAGGAGGGGGATTTAAAACTTCTACACAGAATCGTGAAATTCATTATATATGCTAATTTATGCAAATTTATTCGAAATCACAAAAAATGCTTCTTCTCCTTCATTTCTTGACCGATTTTGATTTGGTTTGCTTTATCTGGTAGAGCTAACTTTGGTACACTAAACTTCTACACAGAATTTTGAAATTTTTCTCCATTAATTAATTATGGTAATTTATGCAAATTTATTCCAAAAATCACAAAAAATGCTTCTTCTCCTTCATTTCTTGACCGATTTTGATTTGGTTTGCTTCATCTGGTAGAGCTAACTTTGGTACACTAAACTTCTACACAGAATTTTGAAATTTTTCTCCATTAATTAATTATGGTAATTTATCCAAATTTATTCCAAAAATCACAAAAAATGCTTCTTCTCCTTCATTTCTCGACCGATTTTGATTTGGTTTGCTTTATCTGGTAGAGCTAACTTTGGTACACTAAACTTCTACACAGAATTTAGAAATTTTTCTCCATGAATTAACTATGGTAATTTTTTATTTATTTATTTATTTATTTATTTATTTATTTATTTATTTTTATTATTTATTTTATTTATTTATTTTTTTAAATTTTTTTTAATTTATTTTTTTAATTTATTTTTTTTAGAATTTTTTTTTTTAAATTTTTTAATTTATTATTTTTTTTTTTTCCCCATGTCCCTTCTGGGGCGTCAAATTTATATTTTTTTCACTCTATTTTTTTAAAATTAATTTTTATGTCCCTTCCAGGGCATCACATTTTTATTTTTTGACCAGTTGAAAAGTGTACCACATGAAATTTGCGATATTTGATGTTGCGAGATGCCGGATGAGCGCTACGTCATTGACGTTCTGGTTTATATACAGCAATGACATAATCATGACCCGTGTTACGTACACCAAACAAGCTACATTGAATGGAAACCGTCAACATGGTCAACAATAAACAGAATAAATATCTCTTTTATATTTGTTTTAATGGTTAACTTTTACTCAGTTCTACTCGATATCTGAAACCTGTTTTAGCAGAAAATTTAAACGCTTTTTAAAAATTGTATTTTATAGTAAATAGTAAAATTATCGATGCGGCGTCCAAAAAGGATGCGCGCGGGGACGAGAAACTTACTTGGCCTTAAAGGGATAGTTGAGTTCTGGTAAAGAAAGTACATTTTTGGTCAAACGAAATTTTAGTAAGCAAAACCTGCACCATTACATTACAAACGAATAGTTATAACTCCACCATGCTCAAAATGTATACACAATTACAAACGACTAAGTAAAAAGCCTGTTATCATTTAAAAAGAGCCGTTACAACTCAAGAGGGCGCTCTCTGAACACTCATTGGTTTTGACGATTAAAAATACAAGATTGTGCATGTGATGTTATGTTGAAATAGTGATTAGATAGAGAGATTATCAACAACTATTTAAAACCCACTTTTGTAAATTTTTGAAAAGAGGAAGCATTAAAAAAAAATTAACGGCTGGTTCAAAATTGTCGCATAATAATGTGGGGCCCCACATTTATTACGAATGGTTATGTTTATGGATGTTTCAGCCATTTCTGAACCGATTTTGATCAAATAAAGTTTATTCTGTCATTAAAATTGTATGCTCTTTCGAATTTGACACTCAGTTTTTCATTAACTCACAAAAAATTGAACTCAACTATCCCTTTAATGTCTTAGATTTTCTGCACTTATTACGCTCGGTTATGAGTTTGCATCCAAAGCCTTCAGGCAATATCGTATGTCCCAGTCACACATACCCGTGAAGCCCGTGAGAGCTACGATTTGGCATTTTGTGGAATGCAATGAAACGGGGATATTCGGTGGCAATTTCGTAGCAATACGCCACAAATTATCGTTAGCGGCAATGTGTGCAGTGGCAACCATTAGTGCAGTAACAGGGGGGTCATGCGATTCTATTCATGGCTCTGTACTGTCGCTGGCGACAAATTGTGAAGTCACTGCACTGTATAGTAACTGCACAAATTGTCGCCGCCACAAATTGTCGCTAGCGTCAATTTGAGCAGTGGCGACAATTGGTGCAGTATTACAGGAGGGTCATCCGAATCTATTCATGGCTTAGTACTGTCGCCGGCGACAATTTGTGCTGGCCTGGAGACAATGTGCAGTCACTAGTAACTGCACAAATTGTTCACTAACGTCAATTTGTGCAGTGGCGACATTTAGTTCAGTATAAAAACAGGATGGGTCATGCGATCATGTGACCGTCCTACAACCATGGCAACAGTTACATATAAACATACATGTATTATCATTGAACTCTGGAGAAATTCCATTGTGATATATCAGACCTCACAAACTACTCTGTGTATTCCTACTACAAGTTGAATAACCTTCTTAAGAAATGTACTTCCTCTCTTGATAAGAGTAAGCTATCTTTCCATGGCACATTATAGGTCATTCACATTTAAGGTGCTGGTGTGGTCAAGGGGGTGGAGGGTAAAGAGCATTTGCCTCATGTGCGAGTTCTTGGCCCGTATGCATGGTCCCCAACTTTGGGATCAAAATATAAATACAAGAATATACTGTAAAATACTATAGGCCTTATAAACACAAACCATTTTAACATATATATCTTGACCCCCGAACTTCAAAAGAAACCATGCACCCCAGACTCGAGAGGAACTATGCACCACTGCCCATGGGTGTACGGGCACATTTTCGTCGGGGGCTGACTGAGGTCTTGCGCCCGAATACTATCCTTACCATTTTTCACCGGACAAGCCCCCAAAAAAGGTCCTTGCCATTTAGCTGCTCGAAAAGGATACGATTTTACCCAAATATGACACGAGTCTGCCCGAATATTTTATGATTTTGCCCGAAAATGACATGGTTTTGCCGAAAATGTCCATTTCCAAAACTCTCTGGGAGTGTGGGGCTGCAGCCCTCCCCCCCCCCCCCCCCCCCCTCCCCTAGCTTCCCCGTCTCGCATTATGCCCATGCCACGATAGCAAAGACAAATAATTCCACCGACTCTTCAGGGATTTGGCGAAAGCACTTTATGCATTAATTCTAAATCCGTTAAATCTACACGCAAAAGTTTAAGGTGAAGAATCCTACTGATTTACTGGCAAATTGTTGCCATGAGCTGAAGTAGTTGTTCTAATATCACCCCTCAGATCTTCACCCGACAAGCACAACAAAATAATGTTCTCACCACCTATAGATAGAAGGATTGATTGGACAACGAAAAAAGCAATTCGAATATCTCTGTTGGCACATGACAACCATCAATGGGCTTGTAAAATTCCACAGATGCATCATGGTTTAACCGGTTACTTGTAATTTCTGTCTTTTTAGCCTGAAATTAAAGGGATAGTTGCACCATTACGGTACAAAGTAATAGTTATAACTTCACCATGCTCGAAAAGTATACACAATTACAAACGACTAAGTAAAACCCCTGTTATCATTCAAAAAGAGCCGTTACAACTCAAGAGGGCGCTATTTTAAAAAAATCATTGGTTTTAGCCTTTTTTCATACAAAATTGTGCATTTAATGTTTGTTAAAATAATGATTCAATAGAGATATCATCAACGACTTTTTAAAAACCTATTCTGATTTTTTTCAAAGTAGTCTTCGAGCATTTTTTGAAATTTTTCTAAAAAGTCTAAATATCGCCCGGTGATTGCCGGTGAAGAACATTTTGAATGAAAATATATTATGGATATTTCAGCCGTTTCTAAACCGATTTTGATCAAATAAAGTTTATTCTGTCATTAAAATTGTATGTTCTTTCGAATTTGACAGTCAGTTTTTCATTATCTCACAAACAATAATATCGGGGGGCACTTCGGGAAATACCAATACTCAACACTGCCTTTAAGTTGTGCGACTGATACTAATTCGGGCCAATATGTCTAACCTATAACACAAACAAAAAACACCTTTATCGGTTACGGCATTCACATGATTGAGATTAAGCATCTACTAACCTTTTTATTTGCTGGCGAGATTTCGTCTCCTCCAGGAGACCAGGAACCGTGAGGAACCCAAGTCACTTGGCTCGATAAAGTCTCCAGGAGGAGACGTAAGCTCGCCAGCAAATGATTAAGGTTAGTAGAGGCTTAATCTCAATCATGTCTAAACGTACCTTGGGATAGGTGCGTAGACCCCGTGGAGGATGCACATAATTAGCGTGGAGAAATCGTGACCGATGAACGGACGACTGAGCGTCATCAATTCATAGAGAATGCACCCCGCCGCCCACATGTCACTCTTGTGGTTGTATCTGTTTGGAGATATCGCGCTCAGATAATAACGAGAGAATAGCAAGCAAGGGAAGCAAGGATAGTACCATTAGGGACTTTTCGATTTCCAATTCCACGACCAAGTCCACTCGTGGATTGGGACGTGCATTACGTCACGATTTAGGCCGCGCCCCCACGTTTACCCATTGTCCGGTCAACCGTCTCAGTCGAGTACTAACGCCAAATCGGTCGAATCCACGTTCGTACTCGACTGAGACGGGTGACGGAACAATGGGTTAACGTGTGGGCGGGGCTTAATCTTGACGTATCACGTACCAGTCCACTAGTGAACAATGAACATGCAATCGTAAAGTCCCTTTTAACAAATATTAGTCACTGGAAGTGAAATTAGTGCTAGATTTTCAATATAAAACACAAAACTAATCAATGTGCTTTAAAATATTGATGAGGAATTATCTGTTGGGAGTTGAAATGGTGCAGAAATTGCAAACAACGTTACTTAAAGGGAGCTAGTAACAAAATCCACAAAATCTACTTAGAACTCGAGCGGTTTTCACATAACTCGTTGTATTCGTATTACCAATAGAAGCATGGAACAGGTTTCTCCTCGGGAGACTTTAACTGATGAGGATAATCACTATCACCATCGTCATGATGATTATGAGGACGAATGGTTTGTGTGATTATGATGATGATGATGATGATGATGATGATGGGGTTGATGATTATGGTTATACACATGATGATTATGATGTCGGTGCTTATGAAATCGAGGGCAATGGTTATCATAATGTTGACGACGACGAAAAAAATTGACAACGACGATGGCCAAAGGATACGGTTGCCGATTACATATTTCCGGAGAGAGATAGTAAGGAGTCCCAATTGTTGTACTAGCGTGGTCCAACGTATTTTGAAGCAATTTTGCAATCCCGAAATCACCAACCTTCAGAAGACCCTTCGATGTCAGAAACAAGTTAGATGGCTTCAAGTCTGTGGAAATAAAAACATATAAACATATGATATAATAGACATATTATGATAAAATAGATATATGATATAATAGACATATGATATAATAAACATATGATATAATAGTGGGGATATATTTAGCAGGGACCTAGTAACTTTGTTGAAATATTGTTCGAAAACTGATACATATAGTATTTCTGTGATCTGAAATGTCCACTGAGTGATGTGTGAACATGCCATGTTAAATCATTGCCGAGTAATGAGAGAAAATGCACAGTAATATATTGCAAACTCATAACCATACGTTTGTACGAACTTGAAATGATCCCCATGATTTGTTTTCTTCAAATTAAATCATAAATATATCAATAACTGACAAGATAATATTTGCAAAGCAAAGCTGGTTTTGAACTTATATAAGTAAGAGGAAAACGACCAGAAAGAGACACAATCGATTGTAAGTTACAATTAATTGTAAGTCAGACAATTTGCGGGTTTCAGCCAATCAGATTTGCGCATTTAGAACACATATGATCTGACTTACACTTAATTGTAACTTACAATCGATTGTATCTTTTTCTGCAACGGGGCCCAGGCATGACAAACCACGCGAGATGTGCAAGTTAGTCGATTCAGTTAACGTTATTATATTCCTTCCGCAAAAAGGCATGGGCAATCTAAGAACTCTTCCATTAGTCAGCCCACAGGGAGGTTAAACCTCTCTCCTAACTGATCACTGTACAAAATAATTTGTTTAAATTACTCAATAAAATGTCTTCAACAGATTGCCTTAATTATTTTAAGTAATAATTACTCTTTGCAAAAATTACGTCATTATACAACTTAGACGTATTACGTAATCTATAATAATTATAATTGCGTAAAATAAAATAGGATGTTTATGAATACGATGTTTATGGAATTAAATAAGTTAAGTGGGACAAATATGTAAAATACAATTTCGTATCGAAATACCGCTTTTATTTAGGAAGTTTTCCTCCATTAAACACACTTATTCCGATGCAGTATCCTTAATGCCTATAGTTCCTCTAGCCTTTGTCTAGGTCTATTATTAGCTCTTCCTATACCGTCGACATGCATGATTAACTTATATAATGGTGTGTCTTTGGATGGACATTTTAATGGTTAATATTCATAAAAAGCTAAATACAGAACCGTAAAATAACTTGTAAAAGCTTTTATATCCAGAAAACGAACAATCCACTGATTGTTCATCGCAAGTATTAATTTCAGTTATAATCATAAAGGCGTCTTAATTTACAATCATATTATTAGTTTAAAATTGGAATGCTTGATATCTTTCAAATCTGATTTATGAATATTCATGAAGTAAAGTTAACTTAAATGTACACTTTTATTATGTTATTGTTACTCAATTTGTTCCGTGTGGTCATTTCAGTAAAAATTACTTAATTGTTTGTATTTGTTTTTGTTAAAATTACTTAAATGTATCTAGTTTATTAATCTACATAATTTATTGATGCAATTGTTATATAAATGTATTTAGTTGTTATGTTTAAGTTCTAAGAACTTAAATTGAATAGCTAAGCAGTACAGAAATGTGTTTTTATTTAAATTCTAATTGGAAAAAAAAAAAGTAATAATTACTAACTGAAAGAATATTTTTTACAGTGATCTTTCTTTAAAATAGGCATATGGCCCTTGTATCACTGAGTTAATGAGCATTAAAGGTAACGTTGAGTATTGGTCAAACTTAACTTTAGTAACCAAAACCTGCACGATTACGGTACAAACTAATAGTTATAACTTCACCATGCTCGAAAAGTATACACAATTACAAACGACAAAGTAAAACCCCTGTTATCATTCAAAAAGAGCCGTTACAACTCAAGTGTCAAATTAACTTTAGAGAGAAGCGCTAGCGTTCTAGGTCCTCCTAATACGAGACTGTAATGCGCGGTAATAGTTACCGCGCATATTCATGTGTATCGCAAGCGCCGTTCGCCTTTCGCATCGGAGGACCTAGAACGCTTGCGCCTCGCGCTAGCGTTCTCTAAAAAGTGATGGCCGGACGTCAATCACTTTTATAAATATTTTGAAAGCAAATTTCACAACAATTAGAGCATTTGAATGGGAATTATGATTATTTCCCATGTTTTTTTCGATGATCTTTCATATGGAATTGAAATCAACCAAATCCGTTACAATTAATTTTGGGGGGGCACTTTGGAAATTACCAATACTCAACGTTACCTTTAATATACACTTCCTTCCTATTGGTCTTTTCCCTTTAAATAAGTCTTACTTCTATTACAGTTTTCAAAAAGATTATCACGTCTAAGTTTTTTTGCCACCCATGCATGCTTTCTCTTATTTATGATGCTAATTAGACAGTTAGCATGTTTATGTTCTCCTACTCTTCTCAACACCTCTTCACGTCATTAAGAAATATTTTAGCTAATTCAAACAAATTCATATTTATCAAAGATATGTATGCTTCTTTGTATGTATGTGTGTAAGCATTTACCTATTATGTATATATTAAATGCATGTAATCTTTGTGTCATATCTGAATGACTCGTAAAATAACAGTAAGTAGTTGGCTTACCCCGATGCAATATCTTCTCCGAGTGAATGTACTGCAGGGCAAAGCTGAGCTGAACGAACCAGCCCAGAATCAGCGATGGGTTCAATCTATCCTTAGTCGATCGGGCCTGCTCAATCTTCTGTGCGAGATCACCTATTAGGGATTAATAGAATAGTTACCATGTACTGCTTACTAAGTCCTCATCATCATAGGCGTACAAGGCGTGGTAATTAGGCAGCCGCCCCCCCCCCCCCCGGAGAGTTTTTAAAACGGCGATATTCGGGGGAGGGGGGGGGGGGGAAACACCGGCCCCAAAGTCGGGAAAGAGCTTGTCATATTTGGGCAATCTCATATCATATTCGGGCAATCTCTTAACATATTCGGGCAAAAGCATGTCATACTCGGGCAAAATCATATCGTATTCGGGCAAAATCGTGTCATATTCGGACAAAATCATATCATATTCGGACAAAATCATATCATATTGGGGGAAAAATATAATTATCAAGTTCGGGTAAAATTATCTGTCATAAAAAAATCGGGCAAAATCATATCAAAGTATATCATTTTTGCAGCTAAGTACAGAGGCCTTTTTTGTTTTGCTTGTCGGGTGAATGAAGAACGGGAAAGATGATATTCGGGCAACAGACATCAGTGGCCGAGAGCATAATCATAACCCAGGACCAGCCCTAGTTCGACTGATCTCTAGATATGCTTGTGTTATCCTTAACGGTTGAATGAGTAAGGGCGGTATGTGTGCTCTGCTACGATCTGCTGATTTGTATGTTATTCTAGCATACTGACATCGATGAGTTAGAGCCAATGATGCTAATTACCATGGTAAATGTCGCTGGTCCGTAATCGGGCCCCTGGGCCCTGGCCCCCTGAACACAAAGTGCCCGTCCGCCGCCCATGTTCATTACATCACAGAGTGCCCGTCCGCCGCCCGTGTTCATTACATCACAAAGTGCCCGTCTGCCACCCGTGTTCATTACATCACAGAGTGGGACGTAGAGAAAGAAACAGCAATGAAGAAGAAATAAGAGGCAGAAATAAGAATTCAAACAGAAATACAGAAATAAGGTATGGAAAACGAACAGAATATATTATGGATAAAAATCGAAATGAACAAACAATGGAAAGGGCAGACCGCCCCCCCCCCCCCCCCTCCCAGTGCCTATGCCTTACCCTCGTTAACAAAATGTCAGGATAGTAAAAAAGGAAAAAAGGCAAACCAAAATGTGATTGATAGAGAGTCGTTTGTGTGCAAAAGCAATGACGCTAGCATCCATTACACATAATTGTCGTCATTTACTATACTATATAGGGGACAAGGCCATTTGGCCTTTTTTGTAGTTCCCTATTTTCATTTTCTTGTATATTGTTAATGCTTATTATTGTATATATCTTTGTATTGTTTTTATTAGAAATGGAAATGAATAAAATGAATTTAATTGAATTTAATACGTAATAGTGATGGGAAGAACCCCCGTAAACTGGTAAATACGGTTAGAAATTCGACCTAGTTCGATCACGAAGGCGATTAAGGCTCGAAAAAGGCTTGTCAATCACAAGTAATATTTAATATGATTTATTAAAAAAACGCATCTTTATAACCAATCCTAAATATACCATATTTAATGTATGTGCTTTTTTGTTTGTTGTGTAAGCTTGTATTATATTTTGTTTTGAAGTTATATATTTCACTTGCCTCTCAGCGATTAGAAACTTTTGTATTAAGTGCTATACAGAGTGAAAAAAAAGAAAAAATGTCCCATCTTTTAAAAGTTGTCTTGTTTGAAGTATGAACATTTAATCATGGGTTTTATGATATGTCTTGGTAGAGTTATCCTCCCAGCATATTTCGGTACCCTTTTCATTTAAATCTCTGCACGCATGACTGAACAAAAGACAATCTTTAAAATACTGCAACATCTCACTTGCGCCAAGTGGTTGGGTGAGGAATAAAACAGTGTTTTGAACAAAGACAGTCAGACAGACAGAAACACACCCACACACACCCACACACACACGCACAGTAAAAAATTGTTTCATAATGCAGCGTTAACATTTCCCCTTTTCTGATTAAGCATTGATTTTTAACAAGATCGCTGAATATTTAAGCGGCAATTCCCTTACAATCTTTCCCCTAATATAACACATTCACCCTCATCATCATCATCAAGTGCACATAAATCCAATGTGCTATCTCAATATGTTGGTACCATAAACAATAACAATTAATCTCGTTTATGTCTTTTGTTGACTAACAATGGAAATTCACAATGGATATCTGTGCTTGTGCTGTACTTGCCACCAAAGGGCTTGTCTGATTTGGCAGCAGTTAATTATGTTGAGCCCTGTTTGAGTAGGACAAGTACTGGAAATTTGAATTATGGTTCGTCCTCAGTTCGGCCCCGCAACAGATATCATTTTTGGTCACCAAGTATGCAAGAACTTAGAGTGTAACATAATTTTTGCAAGGGTTATGCCGCCGTTATCCCTATGTTCGGTGTCCCAGCAGTAAAAGTTATAAATTCTTTCACAATTTGTTTTATTCCTCACCCAATGTGATTTTGCAGTCTTCTAAAGATTGTCTGATGTTCAGTCATGCGTGCAGAGATTTAAATGATGGATAAAAATACAGCTTGTGGAGTCTCGGAAATCTGAAGTATCAGTCGAGTCGAGTCAGAAAAAAAGGTGCATTCCGCGGACACAAAAATAAATGCACGGACTATAATTCCGTGAACAGAATGAAAATGAGTACGCGTACGAAATTTATTCCGTCCACAAAAAAAAAACATTTTGTATTACAGAATGAATTCGGTACACAGAATGAAAATGAGTACGCGTACGAAATTTATTCCGTCCACAAAAAACATTTTGTATTACAGAATGAATTCGGCACAAAGTCATTTTGTAACAAAATGAATTCGGTAAAAGTCATTTTGTAACAAAATGAATTCGGTAAAAGTCATTTTGTAACAAAATGAATTCGGTAAAAGTCATTTTGTAACAAAATGAATTCGGTAAAAGTCATTTTGTAACAAAATGAATTCGGTAAAAGTCATTTTGTAACAAAATGAATCGGTAAAAGTCATTTTGTAACAAAATGAATTCGGTAAAAGTCATTTTGTAACAAAATGAATTCGGTAAAAGTCATTTTGTAACAAAAATGAATTCGGTAAAAGTCATTTTGTAACAAAATGAATTCGGTAAAAGTCATTTTGTAACAAAATGAATTCGGTAAAAGTCATTTTGTAACAAAATGAATTCGGTAAAAGTCATTTTGTAACAAAATGAATTCGGTAAAAGTCATTTTGTAACAAAATGAATTCGGTAAAAGTCATTTTGTAACAAAATGAATTTGGTAAAAGTTATTTTGTAACAAAATTAATTCGGTAAAAGTCATTTTAGAACAAAATGAATTCGGTAAAAGTCATTTTGTAACAAAATGAATTCGGTAAAAGTCATTTTGAAACAAAATGAATTCGGTACAAATCAGTTTGTTATAAAATTTATTTTGTTACAAAAGTTTTTAACAAAATAAAATTTTGTTACAAAATAATTGTTTTTAGTTCATTTTGTAACAAAATAAATTGTTTAAAGGGAGAGATCCACTTTTGCAAGCCAAAATTCAAAAGTTGCGAGGTTATTGTCTTATATGAAAGGAAATGTCATTTAATAGCATGCCTGAAAAAATTAGGGCTTGAAATCTCTTTTTCGTGGAGTTATAGACCTAAAACTTAATAAACTGAGGGACGTCGGTTAATTATGTACATAAGTATTTTCGGCCGGTGAGTAAGTTCGTACATAGATTTCACGGAGTGCCAGATCGGTATGCATGACCCCTACGTGACACGCGCTAGCTACGTGACTCGCGCATAAGTACTAATGTGTGAGCGTTTACCAAGCAAAATACCCAAACATCGCTTAAACTGACTACATGTAATTATATATTCTTTCTTTTGAGATCTTTTTCCGTGACATACGTTAACAAATGTCGGCTTCACAATACCTTTACGAGAATTAGTACTATATTGTTGTAATATTATGCTAAATCAGTTGAACTCCTTTATTGACCGATATATAGTTTAAATGGAGGGACGCATTCGTTTTTCATTCGTAGAATCCAAATTAGAGGGCTGTTCGCTCTGATTTTTTTTTGGCGTGTTACATTGATCCCCATCCGTCAACTGAAGGCTGTTCAGACGTTTTGTAAAAGTGGATCTGTCCCTTTAACATAATTTTGTTACAAAAGACAGTTTTGAATGAATTCTGTGACAAAATGAGGTGCTTTTATACCGTACAAGGAGTACAAGGAGGGAGAAGGAGAGGCAGACAGAGGAAGAGATGGGAAGTTAAAGGGGACCACCAGGCAAAGAACAACACATTATTATATGTTTTGGTACCGTTTTGTGATATCAAATAGATACCCAACATTTTGCAAAGGGTTGTGTAATTCATAAACAAAGCAATTCATTTCCACCGCTTACGGAACCACTTCTATTTCATGGTTCCATACGGGCCAAAATTTGCGAGTGCGCCAACGCTATTCACGCGTACGTTTGTAGACAATAGATTCCCGGGCGATTCGTTCGCTCTGCACACATTAGTCTTCGCAATTCAGACCGCATGAACGCATGCTTTAGAATGGTGATGCGTTTTCCAATTATATATTTTTTTTCTGGAAACATATTTTTGTGAACTTGTTGATGGAATGGAATACTAAAGATGTTACCTTTCTTTAATAAGAATATTATTTGTGGGTGGTGGTACCCTTTAACATCACTGAGTGTACAAGCTTTTAAAGCAATAAAGCTGAGCGCGATATGAGGGAGACGAAAGAGAGAGAAGGATGGAGGAAGCTGGTTGCCAAGTTGATACGACCCTCTCTGATCTTGATTGCATTCTCAGAAATTAAAGTGATCCGTTAAAGGGATAGTTGAGTTTTGGTATAGAGGGCGCTGCACGAAATAATTCTTTTGTGAGGTAATGAAAACCTGAGTGTCAACATTTGAAAGAGCATACAATTTAAATGACAGAATAAACTTTATTTGATCAAAATCGGTTCACAGACGGCTGGAATATCCATATATATATATAACCATTTTTAATTATTGTGGGGTCCCACAATAATTCAATAATTTTGAACCAGCCGTTGAAAATAAAAGAAATGCTTACACTTTTTCAAAAATTTACAAATGATGTTTTTAAATAGTTGTTGATGATCTCTCTATTTAATCATTATTTTAACAAAACATCACATGCAAATTTTTTTATTAAAAATTGTTGAAACCAATGAGTTTTTAGAGAGCGCCATTTTGAGTTGTAACGGCTCTTTTTGAATGATAACAGGCTTTTTACAAATTTGTTTGTAATTTTGTATACATTTCGAGCATGGTGGAGTTTTGGTTACTAACATTCAGTTTGACCAAAACTGCATGTACTCTCTATACCAAAACTCAACTATCCCTTTAACTTTATAAGATTTTCTCCAAAAGTTATATTGGAGACTTCAATTATATAATGTAGCAATATTATCGAAGGATTCTTCTGAATGATGTGTCAAAGTTTCATAGAAAAGGAACATTGTTTATACCTAGTTTTTTAAAAAGAAGTGAAAATTGATGTAAGATTTCATCACTAGTAGCCCATTGATATTTACTACAATCAAAAGCGTTCCCGAACGCTTTTCAATCTTATCATAGATATCTCCACAATATAGGGGAGACATTCGACAAATTAAAAGCAATTTCATTATTTTGTTACCATTAGAACAACATGATACAAGAGAAATGTGAAAGCTCCAATTGATTTTTGTTGAATTCGACAAAGTTAATGGATCCGATAGCATCCGATAGCATCCGATAGCATCCGATAGCGGGCAACGCAACATTGATCTGTGATATGACGAACACCAACTAAACATACCTGTTTAATTATAAAAGCTCAGTTAAATTATGAATATAAATATATAATAATTATATTATTGGTCCCAAATATCATCAGCGGTCAGTGCACGTGTGTCTAGACTCTAGAGTCAGATAGGCTGCGTGTGGACACACGGTCACGGTCGTAACAAAATAAGTAGATTTGCCCCGGACTTCTCGGGTTAGTGTGGGATGCATCGCGTGGGTCGATGACTTCTTGTAAATCACGAACACGAAGCTAGATGCTACGGTCCTGCTGGGGAAAAGCGGCAATAAATATGGTAAGTTTGAATACACCAGTGGCCCCTTGTGTTAATGTGTGTAATTCCAAGACACAAAACGGAGCTCAGTGATCACATTACGTATGATCCATACCATTTACATTAAAGTAGAATTTCATTAAAAATCACAAAATATGAGAATAATGCCTCACTAGTATTGTGGTGAGTTTTCAAATTGTAGAATTTGTCTGGAAACCGATTTTCTGAACTTCCTGGTTGAATGACTACTAAAACTATTACCTTTAATTATAAGAATATTATTTTGGGGTGTTGGTTCCCTTTAGGCATGCTACATGGTACTATTACTCGGTATGTACACCAACGTGTCCAACCGTACACCGATTGCAATATATATTGCCAAATAAACATACCCCGCATCACTGTATCATACATTAATATCTATTGTACTAATAATTTCTCTAAATGAATATGGCTTGTATATGTATAATACATTCTCAAAATTCATGATTTTGTGCTTAAAATTAATAAAAAGTGATCACTTATGTCAGATTGCATCTCCTACTGCCCATTGATTTTGACTGCAATCAAAAAGAACGCTTTTCATTCAATCATAAATATCCCCATAATTAGGGACACATTTGACAGATCAAAACGCCATGCATTCTTCTGATAAGCGAAACAACAAGGTAGAAGAGAAATGTGAAAGCTCAAATTGATTTTGGTTGAATTTAACAAAGTTAATGGATCACTTTAAGATTAGTCTTACCGCCATCTGCATACTCCATTACAATAGCCAGCAACACCCCACCACCACCACCACCCGCAGCAGGACCGGTCTCCGTCCCCGTGACAAGCGCCTCGCGGTACCGCACGATGTTTACGTGCCTCAGACGGGCCAAAATGGCGACCTCGTTGATGGCCTGTTCGCGCTCCTTCTCGCCAATGCGCGCGACATTGACTTCCTTGATGACGTACGGTCGATTGCTCATCCGTGATCGCACCAACCAAGCCTTCCCAAAGTTCCCTGCTCCCAAGATCTTTTGGTAAGAGTACCGTTCCATCGCGTTGTCTTACTTTTTGTTAAATTCTCGTTTAAAATGCATCCATGATTAGTTGCTTTCTACGCGTAAAAGTTAATGAAATGAGACTATGAAGAATAATACAAGCTTACTAGAGCTTGTCCGATATAGCAACATCATTATGTAAGGCGCGGTAAGATCGATTAGTGACAAAATAAATACTAGTAGAACGCGCAACAATTGAATCGAGGAGCTCCCCAAACACTTACTTGCACGCGGGATTCTGATGCACCGTGATTTTATCAAGATGTGCATACGATAGTCTAGGGTATATGTAGTTGTAAAAGGGTTACAACTTGCATAGTTCAAATAGCAACAAACGCCAATGAATACAATAGTTTTCTTTCAAATGTGATCAAAGGGACTTTTTGCTACATGGGATACGTGATCGGTGTGGTACACATAGAGGCACTCATTGCGGACAGGACAATGGTTTTACAGATAATGTTCGGGCTTCATTTCCAATAATACAACGCGCAAAATGTACAACAAAAACATTTTACACAAACTTGTACACATACATTTTCAATGTATGCCTATTCCCAGATCAATATCCATTCATTTATTTGTCGAAAAAGAGATTACTAAACATGTTAGTCCATTGGACAACTTTACTTGGGTCTTCTCTAGCCTTTTGCCAATTAGGCCCTCGCGCTGTGACCGGAGGAGCGCGCGGGCATCGTGAGCGAAGCGAACAGCCCGAGCGAGCGCTGAGCATGTCGGTCCCGTTGATCACGTGCCGTGCGACAGTCGAAATAGGTCTATTGCAGTTCGTGTAGAGAATCTCCCAGACATATAGAGCCTGGACTAAAGGCTATGTCTTCTCAAATTCGCAAGTAAACTACTCCTGTACCAAAATCACACATAGGCGTATGGCAAGCCGTTTTAACATTTATTCCTATTTCTTGATATCAAGAATTCAATTCTTGATATCAAGAATTCGACTTCTTGATATCAAAAATTCATTTCTTGATATCAAGAATTCAATTCTTGATATCAAGAATTACCATTGCTTTACAACAGAAAATCATTTCTTGATATCAAGAATTCATTTCTTGATATCAAGAAATCAATTCTTGATATCAAGAATTCATTTCTTGATATCAAGAATTCAATTCTTGATATCAAGAATTCATTTCTTGATATCAAGAATTCAATTCTTGATATCAAAAAATAGAATTCATGATATCAAGAATTCAATTCGTATTTCGAACGCAAGACTATTGCAAGAATTATTTTGATATCGAGCGCAAAAGTAATGCAAAAATTCACAGTTGATTTCGAGAGCAAATGTAATGCAGAAATTCATTCTGATTTCGTGCTCAAAAGTTGCGCTCAAATTCATTGTGATTCGATTTCGAACGCAAAAGTTGTGCACGAATGAATCCTGCCTGAGTGGTGCGGTGTCGAAAGTCAATGTATCGCGAAAATTCAACTAATGCAAGAATTCATGTTGCCAGTTTGCAGTGCATTTACTGTCTCTGTGATATTCCTTGTAGAAAATTTTCATTTCATACTGTTTAAACATATGTTTTTTAGACCATTGATTAATGTTACATTGAAAATGTTGGATGTGATTTTCCAGTTTAATTACTTGTTATAAAACACGCGTCTTTCAAAAACGTAAAACGGCAACATATCAAGAAATCATTTCGTGATATGTTGCCAATAGACAATGCGCAAACCTGTAGCAAAGATTACCCCGTGTGTAATAATATATTCACGTTTTTACTGCGCAATTTATTTCAAAATATTTTTGATCACGTCATTTAAAATAATACTGTCCGATCTGATCATTTTCAGCAAAAAGACATCTAAATTGACTTACAAAACACGCATTGTAAAAATGATAAATTGGCAACATATCAAGAATTCATGCGGAACTAATGAATTTGTGATATGTTGCCAAATTGTGCATTTACAATGCGTATTTGTAAGTCTTTTTAGAAGTTATTTTGCTTTAAAAATATCACATCTGACGTTACTATTTCAACTAAAATACAAGTATATTTTTCAATTGATCATTCAGAAAAACACGTGGACATATGTATTGCACAATGGACAATCTTTACAACAGGTTTACGCAACGTTTATTGGCAACATATCACGAAATGATAAAAACGCACGTGGCCGATATTTGGGCTCAGACTGCAGCAGTTATGTTTACTTAGGCTCTAGGGCGGTGTGTACACAGCTCTATGGTGTGTGTTCACAAAGCACGCCCTGAATCTGGACTAGAGACTGCTATGCGGCAGTTTTGTGAATAGGCTATAGCGCGAGTCGTATAGGGCGGTGTGTACATGGTGTGTGTTCACAAAGCACTTCCTGAATCTGGACTAGACACCGCACCGCTCAGGAGGAAATCGTGCAATACTTTTGCGTTCGAAATCAGAATGTAATCCTGCTCAAATCTTGCGTTCGAAATCAGAATGTAATCCTGCTCAAATCTTGCGTTCGAAATCAGAATGTAATCCTGCTCAAATCTTGCGTTCGAAATCAGAATGAATACCTGCACAACTCTCGCGTTCGAATTCAACTGTGAATTTATCCACTACTTTTGAGCTCGATATCCAAATGAATTCTTGATATCACGAATTGATTTCTTGATATCAAGAAATCGAATTCTTGATATCAAAAAATAAATTCTTGATATCAAGAAATTAATTCTTGATATCAAGAAATCGAATTCTTGATATCAAGAATTCGAATTCTTGATATCAAGAAATGAATTCTTGATATCAAGAAATCGAATTCTTGATATCACGAAATGAATTCTTGATATCAAGAAATCGAATTCTTGATATCAAGAATTGAATTCTTGATATCAAGATTTACCATTGGTTAACAACAGAAAATTATTTCTTGATATCAAGAATTCGAATTCTTGATATCAAGAATTCGAATTCTTGATATCAAGAAATGAATTCTTGATATCAAGAATTGAATTCTTGATATCAAGAAATGAATTCTTGATATCAAGAATTGATTTCTTGATATCAAGAAATGAATTCTTGATATCAAGAAATGATTTTCTGTTGTAAAGCAATGGTAATTCTTGATATCAATAATTGAATTCTTGATATCAAGAAATGAATTCCTGATATCAAGAAGTCGAATTCTTGATATCAAGAATTGAATTCTTGATATCAAGAAATAGGAATAAATGTTAAAACGGCTTGCCATATAGGCGACGCACGGAGGACGCACGGCCCGCGCATTGAAAATTTGCAATTTTTGCCAGTGCGTTGTCGTTCGGTAGGTGTGCGCCATTATGCGTTACTCGTTCGTCGAGCGCGCTGGACCAACGCTATGCAATCGACGTCATACGCTGTGTGCGTCGGGATTTTTTGTGCATGCACACAAATTGTGCGTGGAGCTCCTTGATCGTAGCCGCCAGCATAGGCTATATATTTTTTTTTACACCACTGTTGAGCCATAGTCGCCCAAAACGGGCCCAAAACGCGCTGGTAAGCCAAGACTAGAGCCTGCTGTATGCCATATAATTTATATGCATCAGACTCTGCGACTCTGCGATATCGATCTAGCGAAGACAAGTCCAAGGGCGAGGGTGACCATTAATTAGTGGCCGATCTCGATGCGGACTACGACCACGACGATGAGACTAGGAATATTCATCTAGGCGTAGATACAATGCACTCACAGTCACCATGGTGTGTGAAACTACGATTTTATTGAGAAAATGGCTAGGCTTTTGATGCATAGAAATTGTATCGCATACAGGAAGCGCTAGTCGCATACAGCAGGCGCTAGTCTTGGCTTACCAGCGCGCTTTGAGCGAAAATGGCTCAACAGTGGTGTAAAAAAAAAAATACGCTACCCGCCAAAAGGACGCCAGACACGCGCAAAGAGCGCTAGACCAACGTCAGACATACCCGGAGCACACGCTGGGTATTCACTATGTATTAATTGTGTGTTCGGAGACTGAGGTCTAGCGAATACCTAGCGCACAACTATCTGATTTTATTTTCCAGCTTTTTTATTAATTTTCGAAGCGCGGGCCGTGCGTCGCTTGAGCCTTGACAAAAGTTGGGCGCACAACGACGCAGTGACCTTAATATGTTCCCATTTTCCATGCGCGGGCCGTGCGTCGTCGATGTGTGACCGGGCCATATGTCCGAATGATGTGTGAAAGTTTCATTGAAAAACAACACTGCTTTCCTGGTTAAAAAAGCAAAAATATGCGTCAGCTTTTACAACGAATTACTGTATGACGTCTATGAGGTTTATGACCGTTCATTAACGCTCTTGAGCTGAATGATAGATATCGTCATACTAAAGGGGTATTTGAAAAAATCTAACCCTATTTTATTATTCCCTTACCATAAGCTAAACAACACGGTAGAAGAGAAACGAGGAAGCTCCAAGAACTTTTCGTGGAGTTAGACACTTTACAGGCATCCCTTTAAAGGGATAGTTGAGTTTTGGTATAGAGGGCGCTACACACAATAATTTTTTTGTTAGATAATGAAAAACTGAGTGTCAAATTTGAAAGGGCTTACAATTTCAATGACAGAATAAACTTTATTTGATCAAAATCGGTTCAGAAACGGCTAAAAAAACAAAAACATAACCATTTCTAATAATTTTGAACTAGCCGTTAAAAAAAGTTTTTAAATGCTTCCTCTTTTCAAAAATTTACAAAATAGGTTTTTAGATGATTATCTCTCTATCTAATCATTATTTCAACAAAACATCACATGCACAATATTTTATTTTAAATGGTTGAAACCAATGAGTTTTTAGAGAGCGCCCTCTTGAGATTTAACGGCTCTTTTTTTAATGATAATAGGCTTTTTACTTAGTCTTTTGTAATTTTGTATTCCTTTCGAGCATAGTGGAGTTATAACTAATAGTTTGTAATGTAATGGTGCAGGTTTTGGTTACTAAAATTAAGTTTGACCAAAACTGTACTCTCTTTACCAGAACTCAACTATCCCTTTAAGGATCAAATATCGATGTAATTCAAATGCCATAAAAGAAGGGGAACTACACGTGCGAAAGAACGACGATGCATGTTGTACCAAACAGGATGTGTTCAGAACAGTCAATCAATTTGAAGGTAGAATGTTGTGTTTGATTTGGAGATAAAAATCCGAGGCAAATCCCTGACCAAAATTGTGATGGTAGGAGGTCTCTGTAGGATTTTGTGATCGTGAAATAAGTTCATGTTATTTGTGATGGTATACGAGTGATCATTAGTCATGCCAGAATAGTATATTACGAAGTATATTCCCGACTATCACAGCTATATATAGGCTTATTATAGGGGATAACGGAAAGAATAAAAAGGCCCCTCACTGACCCCCCCCCCCCCCCCCCCTCCCCATTTCCGTGAGAGTATAAAACATAAACTAAAACAAATAACCGCATTTTCTACACGACCTGCCCCAACTTTACTTCTTCGTCGCTCCCCCCGGGAGGGGGGTCGTATAGACCCTAGCTTCGCCTCATACTATTTCATTTTTGTCCCTCATTTTCTCGGATACAAAGATGATGAGCCCCAATTTCCAAATGCAAGGGAACTTTCCACTCCACCCTTGCCGCATCTTTACATATTATAACATGTATAAAGCCGCAATACACGCTCGGGGAACCAAAATAATAATATGAAATGTCACGATAAAATCTTGCAATTATTAATAACCAGCCGCCTAAAGCTGCATGACACACTCGTGAAACCAAAGTAAAATGTCATGGAAAATATTTAAAATTATTATAATTACAAAATTGACATATCGACTAATATTTTCACTGTGTATGATAACAGGCTGCGGTTGTTTTGTTTGTTGTTTGCGATAGTGAAATGAAAGCAGTTAGTTACTCCCACGTATCGTATATACATTCTTAAATTTCTTTCCCGTGTCATTCTTGAGTTATTGTTCGGTCTTCGTATTTAATGTCTTCTGACCATGTATTTTATGTCATGTCTTCTGATCAAAATGGGTGACTGCTAAAATGTCATTCTTATAGTGGTTTTACACTATATAATAATTATACTCGCAATCACATGATTGTGAAATTCAATTTAAATTCGGCAATTTATTAGAAGACAGTCATTATCCCAGCTAGCCACCTGACGTCGTGCCATCGTTGGGCCGATGTCATTTTCGTTGTAAGGGGACGTTGGGCCAACATGCGACATGCGACGTCACCGAGACGTTAAAATGTCCGCCAGCCCAACATCAGCTCGGCGTCTTTTTTTAATGCTGGCCCAACGTCATTTAGCGATTTCGGCCCAACATCAATTATTTACAATGGCCCAATGTCAGTTCTAACGTAGGCCCAACATCGATTCCTGACGTTGAGAGAACATCAAGTTTTGACGTCGGCCCGACGTTAAAATGTCCGCCAGCCTAACAATGTCCCAGCATCATTTTGTGATGTCGGGCAAATGTCAATTTCCGACAATGGCCCAACACCGAATCCTGACATAGGACAGATATCAAATTCTGATGTGGGCTCGACGTTAAAATGTCCGCCAGCCCAACATCGTCACTACGTCATTTTGTGATATTGGCATAACGTCAATTTCCAACAATGGCCCAACATCAACTCATGACATTGGACCAACATAACATTATGATGTCGGCTCGAGGTTAAAATGTCCGCTAGCCCAACATTGTCACGACATCATTCTGTGATGTTGGTCCAACGTCAATTTCCGCCAATGGCCCAATATCAAATCCTGACGTTGGGCCAACATCAAATTCT